>CABIKL010002805.1:0-11964 GCA_902196195.1 Aptinothrips rufus
GTGCTGAGCACGGCTGAGCCCAGCAAGCAGTGCTGAGCACGGCTGAGCCCAGCAAGCAGTGCTGAGCACGGCTGAGCACAGCAAGCAGTACTAAGCATAGCTGATGGGTGCCGGAAGAACAGCATTACCTGCGGCCTAATGGGATCCAACCCCATTCATGATAGACGGAGCGCGGCGTGGCGTGGCGTGGCGTGGTGTGGCGTGGCGCACCGCGACAGGAAACAATGACAATACTGATCACGACTCAGAGAGGCGTTAAGTGCGCCCTATTCGTGGCAAGTCGTCGACTCGATAACAAGAGACTCGCAAAAAGTAGCGAACCCCGACGAAAAACAACTTCTTTTTCAATGCAATACCCTTCACGCGCCGTCGCCATCGCGATTTTCGCGATTTACATCAAAATTAAATGCGATGCTTGGCATATTTGGAATACTTTGGAACAGTCGGAATACTTCGGAAGATATGATGAGGTATAAATGGAAAACAGGAAGTCGTGTAGGCTTGCAAAACCGAGTTTCTGGGCCAACCCCATTCCAGAAGCCAACTTTAAACATACTCATAATTTTTTTAGTGTGATAAGACCCATTTCAAAATTATGACTAGTGAGCAGACCCCTCTTTCAAGACGCCCTCACAAATTTGTCCGGGAATGAACTTTTACTATTTTTAATAAAATTGTCCGGAACCACGCTAAAATATGTCATTTTCCTTGACAAAATTTTAGCAGCGTATGAGCATTGTTTATAACTATTGCCTCACAAATTTGAAAATGAGTAGTGTGAAAAAGGCAATGGTGGTCTGCGAGAGTAGAGTTCAGATGACGCTCCGATGTAATGCCCGAACTATTCCTATCGGGTTTTAAAAGCAGTGCGAGTAGAAGCCAGCGACTCTAAGGGGGGCTGGGGGGGAGGGGAGGAGAGGAGAGGGGAGGGGGCTCCGGGTGCATGCTGCTGGAGGGGCACGGCGGGCTAGAGCGGGGCGGGGCGGGGCGGGGCGGGGCGGGGCTGCCCGTGGTCCGCGGCCAGCCCAGGCCAGCCCAGGCCAGTCAGTTCCTGACGTCCCCCGCGCGAGCTCGGATAGGAGCCCGGCCAGTGTCGCGGTGCACTCGCTCTGCTTACGTTAGCGTCTCGACAGCGGCACTGCAGTGAGAGTGTGTATGTGTGAAAGTGACATGAAGTGCCCCGCGGATCATTAGAGGGATTATCGTCGCAACCTGCTGCCCAGCCCAGGCCTGCCCAGCGCGCCGCGGCTCGGCTCGGCACGGCACGGCGCAGCTCTGCAGGTGAGCACACAGCCTTATCAACCACTGTCTTAACACAATCAGAACAAAGACAAGTCGGAAATTATAATTATTATTTTTGGTTCATTGGGGAAAAGAGTTACCTTCGAGGTGACCATTTATTTTTACGAAGTGAATACGTTATTAGGTCGGCAACCTGTTCCGATGCGCAATCAATCAGCAACTTAGCAACTTTGCCTGTATTTGACCTTTTTGTGTTGAACTAAAACATCCCAAAATAGACCAGGCAGCTAGGACAGGTGCCTTCGCTCAAGACTTGCCGGTTGTCGAGCTTGTCTTTCCCTTCCGGCAGCAGCAGCAGGCCGCAGAGCCTAGCCGAGTACGGAGACCTAAACGCAGGGCATGATCAGGCTATCCGGAAGCAGTCACTAGACGGATGAGCGCGGTCCATAGGCGTCCCAGACAGGCCGGCACCTGAAGTATGCGTCACTGGGCATTGGGCAGGGCGGGCAGGGTGGGCAGGGTGGTCAGGGCGGGCAGGGTGGGCAGGGTGGGCAGGGTGGGCAGGACGGGCAGGGTGGGCACGACACGCCGCCGGGACAGTACCGAACAGAGCAAGGGGTAGGGGGCCGGGCCGGGCCGGGCAGGGCCCGCGACCAAGATGGTATAAGGCCCACATCGGGAGTTACGCAAGACTTGTGAGGAGAGAAACCTGGACGGGTCGAGTGGCCAGTGCGGGCCAGCGCGGGCCAGCAGGGACCATGGACCCGAACCTGGCCTTACAGCAGAAGCCAAACACAGTATTGGCGAGCTGCTGGTAATGGGGTGGGGAGGAGGAGTCGTTTATGACTCTTTCAGAGACGACCCGCCAACTAGGTCATAAAGTGTCACTTGGCACGTACGCACTGAGCTCCGCAGGCTATGGAAATCGTCGCGTCCAGCCAATTTGCAAGGGGACCGGAATAACATTCAGTGGAATATACGTGCCTCGCCTGGAAAACGTGCCGACAGGGCGGAAGTGGGTGTCGGGCTGGCAGCCCGGCCGTGGGTCCCGGGTTCAAGCACTGGACGAGTAGTTTTTCATCATCCGCCGGCACTGGCTGTATATACGCCCCTAGACCAGGTGATGATTACGATGGGCTAATGGCGAGGGGTACGTCACTTGGGATAATCACTGTACACCCACGGCGGTAATCGATTGTAATCACACGTGATTATGCTATAATCACTTCTATTTCTCCAATAATCAAATAAATAATCGGATATAATCACTTGCAATCAAATATAATCACTTGAGGTTATAATCACTGTACACAATTTTTCGAAGTGACGTAGTACCCCTCGGCTAATGGCGATGATCGAGAGGAGTGGCCCAAGGCTGCGCAATACCCCACGCAACAGGGAAAGTGTTATGTGGATCAGACCAAGCCCGGCCACGCCACGCCACGCCACGCCACGCCGCGCCACGCCAGCTGGGGGAAAAGTTTGAAACGGAGCCGGTAGCCGGTTTAGAAAACAAACTTGACTCGAGGGAGGCGCATCGCAGCGCATCGCATCGCACCGGCGCAGCTCGAGGGAATACGGTTGCACTATGATTGTTCGCTCGGGGATGTCATGACAGCCCGACTTTGAGGCAGAGGTGAGCAACGGGCGGGTCGAGCCGGGGGCAGAGCGATGCGGCCAGTACGGGGAGCGAGTGAGACAGAGCGATGCGGCCAGCATGAGAAGCGAGTGAGACAGAGCGTCGAGCTCGACCCATCCGTTGCGTGTCACTGCCACACGAGATCGCGCCGGCCCGACCCTATGTGCCGAGGCAGTACATGAATAATGAGCGGTGTAGTCAGAATCCTTCGCTAACTTGCTAAGTGCATTCGGGGGTATGAATGTCAGGTATGGCTATATTTATCCAATTAGCAAATTCAATCGTCTTAGACCGCGACTGGGCTAATATATCAAAACTTGAACCAATTTGTACTCATTTTCTTTCTAAAAGAGCGATCATTACTTGCCAACCCGCGCCGAATGTTTGGCTAGGCTATTTCAAAAATCCCGCGGACACTGTCAATTCGAACGCGACCTCGTGGGGGGCCCGGCTGCGCCATTCTTCCTGGCGACACTGACCAGGGTCACCGCCAGTCAGCCGGCGGCAAAGCGACAAAGGGCCAGCGACTGTTGACCCAGTTCAGACCGCCCACCGCCCACGCCTTCAAGCCCGCGGCCCGCCGTGTGACCATTGTGTGTCCTCCCCTGGCGTGGCGTGGCTTGGCGTGGCCCTGAGCGGAGCTGGTGCGAATAACCAACCGCACGCGGAGTGTGGCAACCCCTTGACAGGGTGTCACTCCTTGTCCACCTGATGATGAACACGTTGTCAGTGATGCAAGGCCCCGCCCCCCCCCCCCCCCCCCCCCCCCCCCCCCCCCCCCCCCCCCCCCCCCCCCCCCCCGCGTTCTGCATGAGAGCACTCCGATGCAAAGCGCCGTACTGTGTGTGGGCCCTGTGGGGCAGGTCAGCACGGTGCGTAGTCTCCTCTCCCGAATCACTAGGTCGTCAGTCGTCACTTTGATTTGGTTGGTTGGTTGGTTAAAGAGCTTAGCAACATTTTAAAGTATGGACAGTGCCACAGGAAATTACAGGCAAACACTTTACTAGAATTATAATTTAATGCCGCATTTTTCAATTTAAAAAAGAATCATGGTAATTGACGTCACCTAGTTAAAAATTACCAGGTTAAAACTATGCGCGGTGATTTGTAATAATCATAGCTTGACCATCAGAGCTATAAGGTCTGAACTCATGGAATAATTTGTCAAAGAAAATTTCTCTGCAAGGTCCTTGGATTTAATATAACGCGTATCAAAATAGTCGGTTATCCTCTACACGAACAAAAAAATTCACGAAATATTTGTGAATTTATTTCACAGTGAGGAAGTTGGTTCGGCCCTTCACGGTGCGGGCGCGGCGGGGCGGGGAGTGGTGGGCGGGGTAGTGCGAGGCGCGGTGGGCGTGGTGGGGCGAGGGGCGGTGGGCGGGGTGGGGTGGGGTGGGGCGAGGCGCGGTGGGCGGGGTGGGGCGAGGGGCGGTGGGCGGGCCGCGGCGGGCCTTGCACCCTGCTGCACCGGTAGAGCCACACACTCAGTGCCATCACGTGCACGCAAGCACTGCCGGAAGGAAAAAACATGTCAGCCATGCAACGATGCACAGAAAGACAACAAAAATAGAAATGGCAGGGAGACAAATTATATTACCGCACTAGGCTAGGACACTCAGTAAATAAAACTTTCGATTTCTGAGACGTTATTTTAACTGATTTCCAGTCTGCTTCGCGGTCACCATTCATTTGTGTTGAGAGACAATCCAATCATTTTTCTGTTGCAGGATGCCGAAGATGTCTAGGAGGGTAAAAAGGAAGCAGACATCATTCGAAAACCAGAGATAAAAAGAGGAGAAAATTGAGGGACCAAAGGCGGCGGTGAGTTCCTTATAGTTGAATGCTCCACAGAGTTAATTATTGTACTGTCACATTTGAAAGAAATGGTCTCAAGCGGATTGAAACAACAATCAAGCATCAGGCCCAGTCCAGATCCACCAGTCAGTCAGTAATTACGTGTACATTTAAAAAAAAAATTAAAAAAATATTGATTTTATTCGCCTTTGAAATAAATTGAAGGTTTACCGGAGCTACTCAACATTCTCCTGCCGCAATTGTCATAAACAGACTAAATACTAAAGACAATAAAATTTCAGCTCAATCGTTGATTTTACTGCCTGTAATCCAGTGTAATCAATGTAATCGTGAGGATGTATTTTGGTCGAGAGACTGACCCATCGTTTCAGATAATAAAGCTTCTTATCTCTGCCGCCCTCAGGGATGGCCCCCGCGCTGCCGGCGCTGCCCCTGCTGGGGGGCGGGGGGGCCTCCATGGCCCTGGGGATCGTCCCGCTCGTCGCCATCGGCATGATCTTCATGAGGTACACCGCCGTCGACCCGGAGTCCAGGCCCATCGACGTGCGCGAGGTGCGTATCGACACACACCTACACTCTCAGACTCGCATTGACTTTTCGTCAATATCATGCTAGAAATTAAAGCAACAATAATACTTACTTTAGCATTCCTACGTACTACTGACAAATTTGTTCGTATGTTGCTAACTATTCCACGAATAGTTAGTTGTTTACGATCAAAATTGTCCATAGTAACGAACAAGATAGTCATTGGCTACTACTGTACAAGATAGTCAGTATTTACAGAGAAAATAGTCAATAAGAGTCTGAGAGTGTACGTCTGACAACGTGTTAGAAAACGGAACACCTTTTAGGAAAACATTAACGCCTATCCCCGTTCGGATACGCCACGCCCTCTAAGGGGTTCCGAAGCGGATGTCAACACCGACACGTAAGACCCAAGGCGCGCACGGCAACCTATCCTTATTTGAGACGTTTAGCACACTGAGGTGTTACATCGGATGTTAAAGATTACAATAGTCGTCCGATTTTGGAATGCCGCAAGACGTAGCGTTGTTTGTACACACCTTGCTGCTCGTATGTACGACAGGTAGGCGTTCCTTTGCGATGAGGCGTTCCGTTTTCTAACACCTTGTACGGTGTGCGGGGGTCTAGATTTTACAGAGCACTGCGCTGAAATAATAACTTACAAAACACGGAAGTAATGGTCGGCGCAAAAATTTAACTGCAGCCGTTGATAACATGCTTTGATTTCAGAAAATGGCATGAAATCAATGCATGTTTGTAGTATCTGACGTAAGAAAGTCCTACTTAAACGACAAAACCGAGATTCTGGGGCAACCCAAAAACTTTCTGGATTCAAGCAAAAATTGCATGACTCCGGTTCAAAGGAGGTGAAGCCGGGCTCGATACGGCACCCTTGGGTAACGGAAGCTACAGTCCGTTCTGCTTAAGAGCCGCCGGCCGTCAGAGGGACACGGTACAACGTGATGCAATAAGTGCACAGCAAACCAACTGCTCAAACACTTCCTTCATAAAAAGCGGCGCTCACCCGCCATGAAGAAGTGGAACAAGCAGATGTGTGGGGAGAGGAGAGAAGAGGAGCCCGGTTAACAACTCGTAACATCACTCCCAGAGGGAAGCCCCAGCCTGACAGCAAAGCGCGCGCCCAAAGACGCAGGGAAGTACCAGCGTGAACCATACGATTCGTCCTATCAAGGTCACCTGAGTGCTTGGAGGGGATGGAAGTGCAGACGATAACAGGAAAGTCTGTTAACATGAAGTGATTAAAGAAATCTATTAACTTATTTAACAATAAGATAAGATTTGATTAAAAATAACAACGGACTCAAGTTTTCTTTATATCCGCTGCCCCGCGGGGTCAGATGACAATGACAGTGTGTTTTCATGCCGCCGGCCGGCATGGGGCGCGGTGGGGTGGGGCGGGGCGGGGCCTGACATAACAGGTCGTGAAACAAGCACTTCATGGTCCGGTATGTCGCCCCCCCCCCCCACCCCCTTCCCCCCTCCCCGCTCTGCCGGGCCCCACGTGGCCTACCTGCCTCCCTGTCCGCACGGTGACTAACTAGATTGAATCGGAACCGAGTAAGTTGCGATATCGCATTCTGTTCGCTCCTATCATGGCCTTCGCTCATTTCTCGCACGCTCAGGGCCGGATTAGCCTTTACAAGGGCTCAAATGTCCCGACCGCCGTGCAGGTACGAGGCCCAGCTCCAGCTCGGTATCTGAATTCACGACAGACTTACAAAATTTGCTCCGTCTGAGAAAAGCCGACAAAGAACAATTCACGGAACATGTCCCCTTAAAATCTCCACAAGGATAAAGTGCCATTTCGTACAGAAGTGCGTACGATTTTGTAGGTGGTAAGGCACCGTACTGTGCAACAGAAAATTGAAAATTGTGCTTACAAAATCGTACACAAGCCGCAATCGTACTGATTTAAGCACAGTTTAGTGCTTAACTGCGCACGAAAAAATGTACATAAGGTTTAGCACAACCATTTTGTACCTACGAAATGTGCAAAAAGTACTTAACCCGATAGTGTGTGGTCACTGGTTCGAATACCGGGCAGGAGTACACTGCAAGAAATAATACCTGTTTTGGGGAGCCCTTCTCCAGAAACAGGTGTGAAGTAACACCAGTTTCAAAAATTTTGGGCCTTGTTTGGAGGCTTTTGTAGAAAAGCGTTTTAGAGTGCCGTGATCATTTTGGTATAGCTCTCGAACTGACCCCCCAAAATTCCAATAGTGGTGTTTCTTCACCCTTGTGTCAGGGGAAGGGCTTCCTGAAACAGGTACTATTTTTTATAGTGAGCCTTGATGTAACCGCCCGGTCCTTGCTGCAGGTGCTGCCCGTGTACGACTTCGTGATCGTGGGCGGCGGGTCGGCGGGGGCGGTGCTCGCCAACCGGCTGTCCGAGGTGGCCGACTGGAACGTGCTGCTGCTGGAGGCGGGCGGCGATGAGACCGAGATCTCCGACGTGCCCTCCCTGGCCGGCTACCTGCAGCTCAGCGACATGGACTGGCAGTACAAGACGTCGCCGCCAGGTGAGTGAGGGTGCTCGGAGCAGTGTGAGCCTCGCCTGGAACTAGGAGCTGACTGCAAGCTCAAACCACTTCCTCAAGGGAAACCTCGGCCAGTACCTAATTGACAGTTAGAGCCGACAACTCGTCAGAACTGTTTTGAAATTTGGACGTCACTGCAAAACTCAAACCGTCGTTTCGAAGGAAAAATCCTTCGAATGTTCGAAGGTTTGTGGAACCCGTCGAATCGACGGATTTTTTCCTTCGAACAGACGAACATCGAAGCAAAATAATCGATTTATTAAAATAAAAAGTTTTGATTTTGTGAACTGTCAATTAGGGATTGGCCATTCCTTGAGGAAGTGAGGTTTGAGATTCAAGTCAGCTCCCAGTTCCAGATGAGGCTCACACTAACTGACACCCCGAGAGGCTCAGTCCAGTCGGGTGAAGGGCAGCGGGGGCACAGAGCCCGGCAGGAGTGGGCCCCGAGTGAGCTGGCTGTGCAGCACTGTACTGTACTGCAGCTCGCCATGACGTAACGGGGAAAGAGCAGAGCAGGCCAGAGCACCAGCGCGGGGCGGCGCGGGGCGGCGCGGGGCGGCGCGGCGGGGCTCAATGGTATTCGCTTGCCGCCCAAAGTGGAGTGGTCTGGTCAGAGACGAATCACCAACACCGTGACTTGCAGTCAGACTGCCACGGAGCTCCGGGCTAGCGTCCCGCGCCAAGGGCACACTCACACTAGACAAAGAGCACGAGTTCACGTTCCCCTGACTTAGATATGTGAATGTGTCTCCTTTTTTTTAGACACTTATTTCGAGTTTTCACTGTAAGAAGATGTCACACAAATGTTGTCAAAGTAAGCAAATGCGGTCAATTTAGTTAGAATTGTTCAGTATCCGCTCAGAACCAACTGGTTTGGTCACTTAAACAAACTGATAGTTGATTCGGGATACATTTTGGTGATCTGATGGTGGACTCACATATCAAACTGGACCGGACTGTAGTCGGGGGAACGCAACAGAAGACGAATACAGAAAAAAAACAAAAGAAAGGCGTCGTGACCGACTTCGAGAACGTGAACGCGTCGTCTTGTGACACATAGCGGTCAGATCGTATCACTCGCTCGGTAAGATGCAGTCAGTCGAGTGGAGGAAACGAGCATTCCGTCCGGAGAAGAAGGGCCTGATTGGACTGTGGGTCCTGGGATAGGCTAAGTGAGGGGCAGGTTACCGCATCAGATGACGGCACGGGGCGGGGCGGGGCTGGGAAAGCACACGCCCGCTGCAGCCCTGCCTGCCTGCCTGCCTGCTGGACACGCTAGGCACCGCCACGGCGTGGGAGAGGCGAGGAGCGACTAGGAAGAGGCTCTAATTGTCGTTCTCGACGAAACGCCACGCCGCGCCCCGCCACGCCACGCGCCGCCAAATACTTTCGCCGACAATCAAAGGCAAGCGAAGATAACGAGAGTCAGGCAACGACGCCCGCCGATACGACCATCGCGGCGACTGCAAGTGTGTACCTACTCGAGTTGAAGGTGCAACTTCCTTGTGAAAATTATTTATTGCACAAACAAACACCTCACGCAGTTCAGGAATTAACGCTAATAAACTTGAAGGGTCGAACTCCTAAGACCCAAAAATTCACAACGAAAAAAGTTTCATTAATCCTTAATTCATCAAAAGGGATTGATCCTAGTTCGGACGAAAAAAGTAGCGGTACGATACCGGCCTGTAAGGAAAAAACAAATCAAACTTCATTTTATTGCCGAAAGCAATTACTGAAGTCCGGGCCGACCGTCCATTCTGCGTCGCTTCCGTGAGTCCTGCCCATTCAGGTGCAACTGCGGTGCTCTGAATGGCCGCAACGCTCACAGTTCCAGGAGCAGGACTACAGGAGCAGGACTACAGGAGCAGTACTCCAGGAGCAAGACTCCAGGAGGAGCAGTACTCCAGGAGAAAGACTTCAGGAGCAGGACTTCAGGAGCAGGACTCCAGGAGCAGCACTCCAGGAGGAAGACTGACTCCAGGAGGAGCAGTACTCCGGGAGCACGACTTCAGAAGCCAGACTTCAGGAGCAGGACTCCAGGAGCAGGACTCCAGGAGCAGGACTCCAGGAGCAGGACTCCAGGAGCAGGACTCCAGGAGCAGGACTACAGGAGCAGGACTACACAGGAGCAGGACTACAGGAGGAAGACTTTGGAAGCAAGACTTCAGCAGCGAATCGTACCACGCTGGTCCCCCGACTGCAATAATAATTATCCATTGATTGATCGCTGACTGTCAATTCATCACTAATGGCGATGAGTCGTCTTCATTACGTCCGCTCTGCGGGTGGGGATGGATGTGGGGGAGGGGTGCAGAAGGGAGGGGTGCAGAGGGGACGGGAGGGGAGGGGAGCGCACGGGAGGGGAGGCGGTTCGACTAACACTGTGAGGGGGAAGTGACCAGCCAATACAATCGCTCGTCAGAAAGGGATCGTAATTTAAGGAAAGTGTCGACAGAGATGAAATAGGGCGACGATGATTCCCGCCTTCCTGTCTCTCTCGCACTTACAGAAACTGCGTGATCCAACTCTTCAAACCCCTCGCCTACAAATGCACTGTAAAAATTTTAGTCGTCATTTTGACGACAAGTCCATGGCTAATTATTTGTACAACGGTGTCGTCATTGCAGCTTGATGACATTGTCGTCACCCATACAACACTTATAGCAGATTTGAACCTGTATGATGATTCTTTCGTCACATGTGACGAATGTGTCGTTAACTGACAAGGATTTGTCGTCATTTTGCTCAAATGAAAATATCGTCAAACATTTTCTCGTCAAGTGGCGACAAATTTTTACTGTGTGGATCGGCGGCCGATCGGGAACGTATTACTCCGGCTGCTGATCGCTCGCTAGTCCCTGTCCAAACACAGCGCGCCGCGCCTCGCCGCGCGTGTCGTCTGCCGAAGCTTTTTGCAGCATTCGCTGCTCGCGCTTTTGACGTATATGGGCAAGAAATGGTGAGTAGAGTATAAGTGGCGGCGGAGCAGAGCGGCCGTTATAAAGCATGACGGCGTGTCGCAACTCTGTTGGCGCAGTAAATGATGAAACGCGGAGCCGTTAAACGGAGCCGTTAAACGGCGAGCGATCCCGCGTGTGCGGCTGTCATGACGGAGAACAATCGCTGTTCGCTCGCAAGCGATGACCCAAATCATATATCATCGGGTCGTAGCAGGGCACTGCCTGGCCTTGAGGCTCGCCAAGCACTACCTATGGCGGGAAAGGGGGTAAGGTCAGTGTGCACAAGGCGACACACGGTAAAAACTGAACACCCCTCTGGGGCCGGTATTTGAACCAAAACCTTGCACGTGACCACTCATGTGAGATCATGACAAACACCTGACGCACGAAATAAGTCGCAACGTAGAGGTCAAGGGGTCAAATACCGGCTCCAGAGGGGTGTTCAGTTTTTACCATGTGCACTCGCATGTGCATTTATTACTCACACTGACCCTGCTTAGATACGAGGCCTATCTTCAAAGTACAATTGCGAGAGCCTCAACTCAGGCCTCAACACGCCCTAGCAGGCTACGCACATAAATTTATCAATAACCTACTTTGAAAGGTGTTGGGAAGTTTTCGAAAAAAAAAAAAGCGAATATTATGTTAGCATTGAAAGGAATATTTATGGAATAAGAAAATCTCTTCGAGCTTAGTTCCTTCCTACGGAATTTAGTAGTTTGTTAGTACTACGAAAATCGAAAAAAAAAAATTCAATCGTCATAGCGTACTACATAAGACGACTGACAACTTTGTTCGAAATACGAACGAATTTCTTAGAGCGACCTCACGGTTATTGGTCTTTGCTTGTCCGTGTTGCAGGCGGGGACGCGGCCTACTGCCTGGCGATGAACGGCGACCGCTGCAACTGGCCGCGGGGCAAGGTGCTGGGCGGCTCCTCCGTGCTCAACGCCATGATCTACGTGCGCGGCAACCGGTACGACTACGACAACTGGGAGGCGATGGGCAACACGGGCTGGGGCTACGACAACGTGCTGCACTACTTCAAGAAGAGCGAGGACAACCGCAACCCCTACCTGGCGCGCACCCCCTACCACTCGACGGGCGGCTACCTCACCGTGCAGGAGGCGCCCTGGCGCTCCCCGCTCTCCCTCGCCTTCGTGCAGGCCGGCATCGAACTCGGGTAGGTACCGCTTTTTCTCCTAAGGTACAC
>CABIKL010002806.1:0-11961 GCA_902196195.1 Aptinothrips rufus
AAAACAAAAAAAAAAAAAAAAAAAAAAAAAAAAAAAAAAATTAATGAAACAAGAAAAAGCTTTGATTATTTCTTTTATTTTTTATATACTTACAACACATGCTAATCATGGGAACATATACAGACACAAGCACCGAAAAAAGCTTTTAGATGGTATCACAACTTAACAGCTGATCTTAATTTTGCAGCTTTACTACGGGCATTTGAAGAAACTTCAAATTTACTAGCAGTGAGGACATGCTTTGTCAAGGGAGACCAACAAGATCGCCTGAGGTTATTAATTTCATCAACACTTAAATTAAAGGCCTGGCTATAATATTTTAATGGCATAGGATTTGGGTTATTTTCCAAAACATTCCCTGTAATATGTCTCTTTACAATAGTATCTTCAAGCTGTGAGAATGTCAGGGACACCATGTGACCTCCTTTTTTCAAATACATTTCGGCCAATAGCATAGCATAGTTAAGTTCATTGAATTCATTGTTCACAAATGTACGGAGAGCATAAAACACATTTTTCACTACTCTATTGCTTCTTTCAACAGGCAATGCTTTCACAAAATCTCTTAATTTGGTAGTTGAATCCAAGTTATACAAAGTATACCTACAGGAAATAATTGATCGAGCAATTTTCTTGGCTTGCTGCTCATCTCCATAGATTCTAAATATTCTGGTCAAATCATGCTCATCAGATTTTTGCAATACGTCATGAGCAGTGATTGCTTTAGAAGTACTGTTGCCATCCATCCTCATGTCAAGAGGCCCATCAATATCCGGGGAAAACCCTCGTTCTTGTGCATACAGCTGCATTGAAGAACAGCCTAGATCGAACAAAACAGCATCTAAAGAATTGCTTTGCACACCTAGAGGCTTCAGTAAAGAGGGTAGCTCACTAAAGCGGCCTAACAGAGGCGTTACTCGACCCGGATACCTCAATGCAAGTGCTTTGGCCTTCTCAAATGCACAAAAATCTCTGTCTAATGCAATGATTGAGACATTATTGTTTCTCTCCAATATTGCCTCACTGTGTAAGCCTGCCCCAAAGGTCATGTCGAGAACTGTGTGACAGTCAGTCACATTCAACTGCTGCAAAACCTCTTCCACCATGACAGGAGATGTGTCTTGCGGCACATTACTACAGAAGTGTCTTGCAGCAAAGTTCGTGCACATAAATCTGTTGATTAACTTGGATGTTCTGGACAAACAGGCCATGACTGATGAAATAAAGAAACCAATGGCAGTTACAAAGTGATTACTGTTTGGTATTCTCTGATTTTTTCAGAAAAGCTCCTTTGATTTTGTCTAGAAAAGTAAATTTTGATGATTTGAATCCCTCCTGATACTCTTCAGATAAAGCAAATTTGCACTCCTCAACAGTAAGGCCTAGAGAACCCGATTTACGTGGTCGTGGATATTGCTCTGACCAGTGATTTCTAGAAATTCTCTCTAAAGCTGCTAGACGTTTCTCACATTGTTCCACATTTCCTGTAAACTCTCCTTGCTTACTGAAGGCAGCTTTTCCTTCTTCGCGCATATACCCAGCAAGACTCCTGGAAATGAAAGAAGGTGTTTTGACGGAGTGTTTACCAAATGACAGCCAGCATGCAAGTTACATAAGGTAGGGGAGTTCTCCATGTTAGATGAAGGAAAGATACTGGCAGAGAAGCATATTATTGACTAAATTCGTATTGGCCATACTTACTTAGTGGAAAGCTGCAGATCAACTGGCCACTTTTGCAGCACTCTGAGAAACCTTTCATAGAGCTTTGCCATAACACTGTTCCCAAACTCTTGCAAACAAGCACATTCAAGATGCCTGTAAGAAAAATAAAAGAGTCAGTATCCCCAGAAGAGATCTTGTACGAATCATTTGGAGACAGAACACATTTTAAATTTAAAACAATCACCAAAGAAGGGGGAAAAGTTACAGTTTGGTTAGGTGCAGTGCAGGTGCAGTGGTAGAAGCAGACGACGTTGTATTATTGGCAGTCAAATCAAATGAGTGATGATCTCGTGGATGAGGTATTTATGTGACTTGTACTATTTTTTTGAATTTTCTTGTTATTTAGTTGAATGGAACGTGTTTTGAATTCGTGATACATGTGATCAGTTAAGGTTTTACTGACGTATTGCCGGTGTTTCTCTCGAAGTTCACCACCAAAGCTGACAAGATGGGTTAGGACCCCTCAAGGCAGTGTGATCTAAAACAAATCGTTTTTATCTGTTACCAGATACAGTATAGTCTGAGTCGAGCCTTAAAATGAGGCTGACAGAAATTTTGTACAAAGTAAACAGACACCGAGTGTTTAAATTACGATGGGAACAGCTAAAGAGAAGAAAGGCTCCAGTAGGCAAGGAGTACATGCGTGTTAAAATTATGGGTATCCCAACTATTGAAGCAGAAGATTTCTTAAAAACTGCACAGGAGGAAGTCGTTCCATTTGAGTAAGTGTTCATCTTTACATAACAAATGGGCTGCAGCAAAACAATTGTGTTACCAATTTATGACACATAGGGATGGAATCATCTGTCACTACCCTCAATCAGTAATCGTCAGTTCGATGCATTTCCATGAACTTTGATTGTGATCATTGATTAGCGATGTTTCTGTACTTTTATATTTTCAGGCCTGACAATGACATAAAACCTGCCGAACCACTGCTCCGGACAGAGAAATTTGATGAGAGTCATCCTCTCTATCGGCCAGAGCCATGTTATTGTATAAAAGATAACAATGTGTTGCTTGAGGGGCTCAATCAATCAAAGCTTTTACTGAACACAGTGCAAATTCAAGAAGGACTTCCAAAAGATATTGAAGACATGATAGGTACCCGTGCAATTCCATTTCAGGATACAAGGATGAAGAGGTAAGTTCAACCTAACGAGCATAGCAGACCTTGTGCAGTTATATCTTCATGTTTTTAAAATCATTGTGGTATCCACAGGTGTGTCATGTATTCTAATGTCTTTGATGCAATGCAAGTAAAATTACCAAAAAGAAAGGATCCATCAAGACCTGCTTGGACGTTCCCTCGTGATTATGGCATTGATTCCAAGCGTAAATTGTGAGTATAGTTGAACATGAACTGAATACTATTCTCAAAATAGTTTTTACTTGAACGTTAATTTAAGGCTGCCGAAAGAGTGCAGTAATTTCCAGGTTGTCATCAACACAAAAAAATGCAAAATAAAAATATAAAAAAAAAATTGGAACAAATAGAAAGTTTTAATGTCACAATTTTGTCTTTAATATTAATAAATTGCAGTAAGTTTTAAAATTAACTGTGTCTTGTTTCTCAGCTACTTAACCATTACACAGATGCTACAGTTGTGCGATTTTGCATCAGAAGGCTCATCAGTTGCAAATAGAACTCACCTTGATAATGCATACTGCTGCACATACCTGGAGAAAGAGGGTAATTTTGTGTACATCATCCTCATATATTTGGTGTGTTATTTTGGGCCAGCTAACCCATTTCTGTTCTTCTCATAAAGGTTGTCCAATACAAATTCAAAATCGTGCAGACTTCTTAATCACATCGAAGGTCCCAATTTCACCTCTTGCATCAAGAGGAGATGGAAATTCAATACCTCTTCCTGACATTTATCCCCTCAAATTTACTGTGTCAATTCCTAAGGAGCATTTCTTTCACAGTGGAAGCATCTATCGTATGTATATGTTTGAATACGGTCTGAGTTGTGTCTGAAGCATTGGGGTATCATTTGCCATCACTTATTGGTCTCTTATTCTCTGTAATTTTTCGACAGCACTTGCAGATAATTATGTGATATCACATCCTCACACTGCATTTTTTCACTATGATCCATCAGAAGTGCAGAACTTGTATGAGGAACCAGTAACTGAATCACAATTCTTTTCCCGTACTCTTGTCAAAGCATTTGCTGTTGCAGCATCCCGTGCCCAGCAGCTGTATGGGGTAAGTACATTTTTACATTCTAAGGAGCTATTTAAGTGTTTTCTTAATTTGTATTCTGATGAAATTTTTAATTTTTGTAGGATGATGTGAGGCAACTTCCCGAACCTATCACTTTGCAAGTTGTTCACACTGATAACAAAAAGTTTCATTTTGCTGTCTTGCAACTGAACACTTTAGATTTGAATGGAACAAATGCAGAAAAGAATATTTTTTGGATGCATCCCAACTCAATAGACTTATTTAATGTATGTGCCTATGTTAAAGGTAGACCTACTCTGGAAGATTACAATCCTGAAGTGTTCAAACGTGTATTGGCATTCTATTGCAATGGCCTGCCCTAAGTTTGGAACTGATGTAAATGATCATGGCAATTATTGCTTTTTAGTGCATTAAAATTTCATTGTGAGTTAATATATGCTTTAGCTGTCTTTCTCATACTTCAACCTAAAACCACCAATGAATGAATTTATCGTTTCAAAATGGAGACCCCAGACTTCATGTCTGAAAGCCAGGTGGGATGTGGACTGGCCAACTTTGTCAGAACCATGTATGGTAACAGCGGATTAAGCTGAATTTTTAAGAGTCAGTGAAAATGTTGCTTTCCGATGGAAAGCTGCAATTAACACCAAAAAAATATTTCATATGCATGGTTTAAAAAGCCTTATTGGCAAACACAGGAGCATTCTCATTTCTAAAAAGGTTGAGACGTGAGTGATGGAGATTATGAGAAAATAATAAAAAACAGATTTTTGAGGAAGTTGTCAAATCTCATGGTATTTAATGACAGATTGTTTAAGCATCAGGTCTGCCCTGAGTAATGGGTCTGTGGTTCTTGGATAAGAATTCAGCATACTGGGCATAAGGAGCCTTGGTGAGGGGCATCTCCTTCCACAAGTCAGGTGTCAGGTAAGCGTAAGTCTTGGCGATGGCAGCATAAGTAGCCTTGGCTGTAAAACAAATACACAAATCAATACCCGAACACTTATCGAAGTAATCAGGTTGATAGGAGTACACTCAAATTATGACACTCACCAAAGTTACCCAAAGTACCAGTGGAACCACGTGCAGAAGTGTAACAATCTTCAATACCAGCCATCTGAAGCAGCTTCTTGGGAACAGGGGCACCCACAATACCAGTACCACGGGGAGCAGGAATGAGTCGCACTTGAACAGACCCACATTTGCCAGTAACCTGCAAGGTACGTAGATTTTATTAGTGCTGAACTAGCACACTGAACATAGAACATCAAACTCACAACAAAACACAAAGTTTAAAGACAAATGTTAGTTCCAATACTAAGATCAAAGTGATAAACACAGTAATCAACTCTCAGGAACGACTCAACCCATCTTCCAGATTAACTACTCCAAAACGGAGCAATCAAAAGGTCGATGAGTTCAGATTGCTCTTCCACAGGTGTAACGCTAGCAAAATCAGTAAGAAGATTGTGCCTGCTGACTCCATGTGGAAAACTGGTATGGTGCTTACAATACCACTCACCTTGCATGGTACTGTGTGGGGCTTTCCGATCTTGTTACCCCAGTAGCCTCGCCTGACAGGAACGACTGAGAGCTTCGCAAGGATGATAGCACCACGAATGGCGGTGGCTACTTCCTTGGAGCACTTCACTCCCAAACCAATGTGGCCATTTGAGTCACCTATGGCTACAAAGGCCTTGAAACGGGTTCGCTGACCGGCACGAGTTTGTTTCTGGACAGGCATGATCTTCAAAACCTCATCCTTCAGGGACACACCCATGAAGAAATCGATGATCTCGCTTTCCTGGCGGAAGACAATGGGGTGAGACATGGAACCCAAGACACAAAACACACCAATTAAAAGACGTGAGCAAGAAAGTTACCTTGATGGGCAGAGAGAAGAGATAAATCTCCTCCAGGGTGCGGATTTTGCCATCGCGAACGAGACGGCCAAGCTTGGTGACAGGCACCCATTCTTTCTCCGCCTCCTTGCCGCGGCCACGGCCGCGTCCGCGTCCACGACCTCGGGGACCCCCGCGACCGCGGTCTCCACCACGAGACCCGAAACCTCCTCGGAAACCTCCACGAGCGGCTGGCGCAGCGTCCGCCATTTTTCTGTGAATTAAAGCATAACGCAATTCCTGTTAGTACACATGACACGCATACACAGCCTTGAAGGGAGGTTAGACGGTCCCTTGAGAGGACTCAAAAGTCATCCCGACTCCTAGGATCCTAAAAAGTTCAATGACCCAATGTGCAGCAAAACTTCCAAGACGGAATGCGGAAGGGAAAGAAATTTTGAAAGAAGTACATACTGATAAACTTGGCACAGTCGAAATTATTGACTCGAACATGACTTAAAACGAGGTACAAATAAAAGAGCTTGGAGGCAAGAATGCAGATAAGAGAAGGAAATTGATCGATCGTTCCATTAGTTTATAATTGATAACAGTAATTCATACACAAAGACACTTTTCAAGCTGAAATCTCGCTAAAACTTGGGAAAATATCGGAGACGATACTCACACGTGTGTCTTCGGCTAAGGTACCGGAAGAAACGGAACACCAATCACGTATCCGTTACCGACATGCACTTGCGCACTCTAGCGGAGAAAAGTAGTTGTTTTCTTCTTTACGAGAAGGCCTGTTGGCTTCTTGCAGTGCGAATACTAGTGTGCAGACGACCACCTGCTGTCATCTCTCTTGTTCGCATTCCCTATGAAATGGTGTCTGTTTGACGTATTTCTATAGTTGAACTGTATACATTTACGCAGAAATGTCAGAGAACGGGAGGAGCTTCAAAAGTTCTGCCGGGTATCAATCCACAGGATCTCGGGATCCGATATGGACCCGTGTATCCGGCGATCCAGCAAACCAAGGATCTGGAGACGGCACTCGAGTCCCGAACGAGAAGGTTCGTCGTTTCTCAAAATCGCTATGTTTACTTTAATTTGTTTACAAGCAGGAAAAGGACAAATATAGAGCTGATTATCTGAATGGATCCAAGTCGATTTCCATTGTAGACGTGTGTGTAATGATTTCTTCAAATTGTAGCTTTGGCATTGGAAGACGCTCTTGCACGTCTTCTGCTGGTATATTGTTTTTGTTTTGCCCATCAGATAAGTCGAAATTTCCTTCCCCCGTTGCTATTAGCGTCTGCTTTCCATCTTTTGCTTTATTTTGGTGTAACTCCTTTCGTAGTTTTGTGAATGAATGCAGTTTTGATAGGAAAGTCAGTTTGCTGGTCTTATGTAACAGGCAAGGTGTAGGTCTATTGTTCTCTTTTCTTCATAGCTCGATAGTTCCATGATTTTTTTTTCTCTTATCAGTGACACGAATAAAGTCTACTCACCTTCTATCAGGAAAAACAAAACAAAAAAACTGCAGTGATAATGTTTTTATTTTTTTGGTATTTTATGCACAAATTCAAATTAACTCCTAAGCCTTTGAGCTGCTAAATTTTATATACGGAGTGGAATTTTGTATTTTTGTCTCTCTGAATTTTTTTCAGGCTCAATTGCAATGCAGTACCAACAGCCATGGAAAGGGACTGAACGTGACTTCGGCTGCTATATTTATAGCAGGAGAGATGGCCGGCAGTGGAGTCTTGGCTCTCCCAAGAGCAGTAGTTGATGCAGGTCCGTAATTGCTATCCGGTTCAAATCTTACTTAAGCCAAAAAAATAAATTTTAAAAAATGGTGTTATTTTTATCTTGTGTGTTAGTGTATTTTTACAATACATTTTCTTGTTAATTTTAATTTTAATTTTGAAGGTTGGATTGGCCTTATCCTGGTCATCGTGTTTTGCATCAATGCTGGATATGGTGGGTCCCGTCTTGGAGCATGTTGGGCAATAATTGAAGAAAGGTATCCAGAATATCGAGAGCGTATCAGGAATCCCTATGCTACAATTGCGTACCGTGCAGTTGGAAGATGGGGGAGGTACGTATTTACCATGATATCCCATTTTGGAATGTTTCTTGTTTTAGTTTTGTATTCCTTAACTTAACTTGTTGAAGAATTCAAACTTTTGTCTTATCTTCATTTGCAGTTTTCTTGTGTCGGGGTGTATACAATTTACACTATTTGGAGCAGGAACAGTTTATCTTCAGCTGGCATCACAAATTTTTCAAGATTTGATGAATGATGTTTTACCAAATGTTGGAATCTGTGTTTGGTTCATCTTTATAGCTGTTATTCTCACAGTTCCAATGTGGCTAGGATCTCCAAAGGACTTTTGGTAAGCAATTTCACTTTTTTATTTCTTTGACAATAGAGATATGTTTTTGAACTCCTTCTATAATCTAAAGAAACCACTTGTAATTATTTGCAATTTTGATTTTTTAGGGTTGTTGGAGTTGGAGCTCTTCTGACTACTGCTTTTGCATGTGTCTTCATATTTTCTCAAATGGTCATGGATGGCTTAAGAAATCCTGAACCAGTTCCATATAAAACACATGGTTTTAACAGTTTTTTCCTTTCCTTTGGAACTATTCTCTTTGCATTTGGTGGAGCATCTACTTTCCCAACAATCCAAAATGATATGGCAGAAAAACAGCATTTTTCTAAAAGCATAGTCATTGGATTTTTAAGTAAGTTCTGCACATTTTAGCAGTAAAATTTTCATCTAAGTATCCACTGAATTATTATCTAATAATTAAGAGAAGTACTTCTTTGCCTTTAACCATACCTTTGTGGCAACTTTTTCTGTTTCTCTGATATTAGCTATTATGGCTCTGTATTTGCCTGTTACAATGGGAGGCTACTTTGTGTATGGTGAGGCAGTGGATCCAAATGTCATCTTATCCCTCGGGCACAGCAGTCTTGTCAGTATGGCAAATGTACTGATGGCTATTCATCTAGTTTTAGCATTTCTTATTGTGATAAATCCAGTTTGTCAAGAACTGGAGGAGATCTTCCAGGTTCCTCATGGTTAGTTCAATTTTTCCTCGATCTCTTCGCCATATGTCTTTCATTTGACGCTGTTTCACAATCTTCTCTTGATTACAGACTTTGGCTTGAAACGTTGTGTGTTGAGGACCCTTATGATGTGTGTAATGGTTTTTGTGGGAGAAACCATACCAAAATTTGGCAAAATTCTGTCCCTTGTTGGTGGGTCTACTGTCACACTACTAACTTTTGTCTTCCCGTCATTGTTTTATATGATGCTCTGTGACCAAAAGCAGACTGATTGGCCTGAGAGGTAACAAATGGTTTATCATTAGCATGTTCTGATTTATTTGATTTATTATGATTCAGTTTATTAATTGACAATCTTCCTACATGGTTTTACAGACACATCCCTCTCTACATGCGTGTCTATATGTGGGAACTTATTCTCATTGGTCTTGTTGGTGGATCAGCCTCTACCTATAGTGCCATCCTTGATATTTTCTCTGCTGAATCAATGGCAAAGCCATGTTATTGGCCATGGCCATGACCATTAGCTCAGTCAGTAAATTAACTTCATTTCTAATTCCATTCTTTATTTTGTACTGCACTCTAGTTTGGTTGGAAGCATTTTCAAATGTTTTTTTTTTCTCTTGAAATTCTTAAAATACAATTATTATTGTCGATGTTTGATGCATGAGTTTAAGGTGATAGCGAATGTATTTTCTAAAATTGTGACATGTAAGGTTTATCAGGGATAGCTTGATGTAGCATCACCATAATTTCTTTTGAAAAAGCAATTGGTTTATGCTATGTCTCTTGTGTCTTCTAAGAGTTCATTATCAGTTGTTTATTTCATGCTGTCAGCATTCTCTGTTCACTGTACTTTTTGAGAATGTGGACTTAATTTAATTATTACATTGCAGGATTCTAATGCTTTTTAAATTGACAACTCAGTTATCTTTACCTGCAAACTGCTTTCATTTTCGAAAGCCTTGGGGACCTGATTCAGTGTGCTAACATACAGTGCAATTTAAGACATCTGTGTTCTTTGTACACCTTCTTTAATTTTAAAACCTTAAAAAAGATATTTGATGTATGTATTTTGTGAGAGCTTCTAAGTTATTCATATCAAAGAAGGTGCACTATGCATTTGAGGTAGAAGTTTGTTGCATCACCTTCTTTTTTTTTTACATTATGATATAGTATATTTTTTGAAAAGATGTGCCATTTTAATAATTTTGTGCTCAGGTTTTGAAGTTTTATTTTACTTTGTTCTAAGTGGTGTCAAAAGTAAGTGATATTTTGTGCGTAGGCTAAAAGCGACCATATAAGAAACTCTGGCAGCTGTTTGAAATTATTTGGCATCTGAAGGCCATGCGAATGAATGGAAGAACATTGCTTCGTCCGATTTTGTCTGTCAAAGCTTTGCTTCATGTAAGTGGTGCTGACTTTTATGTGATACAAATGTATTTCAGTAATTATTCTTTTCAGTTCTTTTTTTTTTTCTTTTTAATTAATTCATTTAGTGCAAAATTCAATTTTATTGGAGACTAATCTATTTAATCCATCGAATTAGTTCACTTTTACTCGGACTTTAACTTATGATTAGTAGTCTGAGTAGTGATCTACATCACATCCTTGTACAATCTTACCCTGTCTGACTTTTGTGGTTGCTGAGGTCGTTCGTGTGGAATTCTGAAGTTGGACTTGAAAATATCCAAGGGTATCTTTTGGTAAACAATGATTCCTTACAAAGCATAACTTGAAATTTACAGAAGCGATTTTGTATTTGAAAAATGTTTGTCACCACTGTACCTGTAATTGTAACTCATACATAAGTCTGAAGTATTTTAGTTTCTACTGTAAATACCGGAAATCAGTGGATCATCATAATTGAAGACAATGTATCTGTGATCTTACTTTTCAAAAGTGAAAGGGATGGGATGAACTTCGTGGAAAAATACTGTGTAGATTCCTAAGTTTTCTTTTTATGGTGCAAGAATTGCATTCAGTGTTCAGTGTTTCAAGCGAAGCCACCTTTTTTTGCCCTTGTTATATCCAAGTAATCTTAGAGGTAGTCATTGTGAACAAAGCAAAGCCTCAGAAATTATTTTCATATATTTATATGTTTGTAATTTTATTCTTCTTACAAATATTATGGCAAACTAAAAAGGAAATATCCAATGTGTTTCTATTATTACATGGTACTTGTTGTTATCATGATGTTATTATGTCATTCATGTATGCTTTCCTTTGCAATGTTCCAAAGTTTCTATTTTATTTTTAATCATTACTGTCACTATTTTAAAGAAATTTGCAGGATATCTGTACGTGCACTACACAGGTTTTAAACAAATTAATAGCTGGTGTTTTATCAAGTATATTTCAATGAATATCTTGTAATTTTTAATTTTCATGTCGCTGCGCATTTTTTCCAATTAAAGGTGACAAAAAGTAATGGATCCTCTTTAATCAATACTGGAACACGATCCCCATCCTAAACTTATCCATCAAATGCAGAGATCATTTGATCAAAACATACACGAAGAAAACAAAAAGGAAAGAAATCAATTTCAGAGAATTATTAAATTGATAAAATCTATATCTATTTTCGATTAGGGCCACAGTCACAAGATGGAGGGAGGTCCTAAGATACTGTCGCGCCCCCTACCGAGCGGCCAGATAAAGTTCATTGTAAAGAGATGTCGCCGTGGTTTATCATCCTGCAGGTCCCGGCTAGAAATGAAGACGCGGTGAAAGGCCGCTCTCTATCTTACGCTTAATGAGGCTCATTTTTAAAAGTGACACTGTTTTGCTGCACCGCTATGCTGAGAGCACGGGCTGAGAGCAGCAGTCCAAGAAAGAGAGAGAGGAGGGCTGGGAGAGTGGGATGGAGTACTCGGAAGTGGATGCCACGAGATTTCATGATGAAGAAAGGCGCGGGGAAGGCCACCGGGGCGGGGCGGGGATGGGCATCCAGCTCCAGCTCCTGCTGGGGTGCTATTACTGTCGCACTTATTCATTCTTTCCCAACGCATTACTGCAGACTGTCTGCAACAGTGCGCAACTGGTATGAGGACGAGGAAGCAGGTAACCAGGCGCGGATTTAAGGGGGGGGGGGGCAAATGGCTTATTGCCCCCCCCCCCTCGGG
>CABIKL010002807.1:0-11961 GCA_902196195.1 Aptinothrips rufus
GTTAATTGCTTCCTCGAGCAAAACAGGCCTGGTCAAACTGACGTCCAAAGTAAACTCTGAGCATAATTTCGAAATGAAGCTCAAACGTTCAGACTGAGAGGTCAAAATCGGTGTACTTTGGAGAGGCGTGCGCTGCGGTTCGGTGCCATGCCGAGAGAAGTGTGTTTCAGGATCAGGCCCACTAGGCCCTTCCTTGCCTAATTAAGGGAACGGAGGTGTCTGAAGAGCTCATCCGTAACGCAAGAAGAGAAAAAGTGGCTGTCCCCATAGCATGCGACACATGTGAAACACCCAGCGACAGACCGCCAGCCTTGCCTCCCCCCCGAGCTCCCCCCCCCCTCCCCACACACACACACTGACTGCGATCAAAAAGATCGAGAAGTCCCAACAGAAAGGGCGTTCATACATTACTACTTTAAAAAAAAGAGAGTTAGAAAATATTTGACGGTAAACCGACCGTAATACACTTTACGCCTGACTGCTCCACCTCGCCACACCCCACGCGCGCCCCGCCAGTTAATACCATTTCTATAACAGTACAGGAAGTGCAGCAGCAGGGCGATGCCAGCGCCTAGACTTGCACTGCAGTCTGCCCACCTCTCTCACCCCCAGCGTCTCTTGCAGGGCGTGACGTATCGTCAGCGGCGGCAGGAAGAGGTCGGAGCTCGTCTGCATTCCGAGGTCGGCCGGAGACCACACACGCTCAGTGGTGCGAGGGAGCGACTCGGGAGGAATGCGTCCCAATTAATTAGGACAGTGTTTTTGTAGAACGCCAGATTTTTTTAAGGAACCCAAGCAGTAAATTATCACAATCAGGTGATGCGCGCGCCGCTGCGGCCTCGTGCACCAGCTAGAAACGGAGACACGACTGCAGCGACGTCGATACGACATCGAATTTCACAAAGCCTAATAAAAGAGTCGTATTTCATATTTGTTTCAGTACGTTGTAAATTGTTCTCTATTTGTCGTAAACATGACAAAAACTGTGATAGGGTCAGTGTGGGTAATATATGTACATGGTAAAAACTGAACACCCCTGTGGAGCCGGTATTTGAACTCTTGACCTGTACGTTTGCGATTTATTTCGTCTCAGGTGCTTGTCATGATCTCATATGAGTGGTCACGTGCACCTTTTTGGTTTACCGGCTCCAAAGGGGTGTTCAGTTTTTACCCTGTGCATTTATTAGCCACACTGACCCTATGAAAATATTTGCCCACATTGTAACTTACCCATATTTCCGCCCACTGACCAAAAATTTGTCATAAATCTGTCATTAAAATGGTACCGAATTTTAAACAATCACGTGCAAATATGCGTAAAAAAAAGTGTGAATTAGTAAATTCTATTTAGACGAGCGGGGTCTGGCCCGTATACATACTCAAACTTTCTCGCTGACCTCCTCTACACTCGGGGATGCAGTAGGAGAGGAAAGTTTCCTCGGCGGGGATCACACGTGATGTATGCGAGGATGTATCCGCAGAGCCCAATGAAATGCATCAGCTCAAAGAGAGTGGCGACATGCTCGTATACGAGTTGAGTTTCGAGTGCGGAGGACGCGCCGCGACGCGACGCGCCGAGGCTTACTTTCCGTCTGCCAAGTTTTCAGACCGCGTCGCGTCCTCTCAGCAACAAACACTCTCCTTATTTTGCTTTGCGCTGAGCTCCTTGCCTACCATCGCCATCTTACTATCGGAACTCTGCGGCCGATTCGCCTCTCAGGAATATGGTCCGCACTTCAAACTTGGTCGTTAGCTCCGCACGCGGGTTGAGGGCGCTCCGCCGCTCCGCACGGAGTGGAGGCAGTACTGGTTCGTGCCGTCACAGGTATACGATAAACTTACGCTGCGAGAAAATTAAAACTTTTAAAATATACCAAAAAAGACTGAAATGTATTCCTCTTTGGCAGGACCGTGATAAGGAAGTATTGCTCCTCTCGTCAGGTCACAAAATTTTAACTGAAGCTGGTGTTTGAACCCACAACTTTCTCCCTTTGTAAAAGTCTGCCTTTAGAAGAAAGCCAGAGCGGGGATAAATTTGTAGTAGAATTCCTTTCCATATACAGCCTCGAGGATAGGCTTGGACGCATCATTGACAAGCAGGGCAGGTCTTTGGCAGGTCTAGGCAGGGCAGGGCTGGCAGGGCAGGGCTGGCAGGGCAGGGCAGGGCAGGGCAGGGCAGGGCAGGGCAGGGCAGGGCAGGGCAGGGCAGGACAGGCAAAGCAGGGCAGGTCTGGGCAGGGCAGGGCTGGCAGGGCAGGCAAAGCAGGGCAGGTCTAGGCAGGGCAGTCCGAGTGAGTCCCAGAGGGTTGTGACGGGGACTGATATATCGGAATGCGCGTTTCATCGACACATCCCGGTCACAGATGTGGAGGACGTACAAACTACACTCTCGGCGCCCCGCCGCTCCGACTGTCCTTGCTTGCTCTGTCAGCATTGCAAATGGACTAGGCATGGAATGGACTCAAGAAGTTAAACATCGTCACCAATATGCAATGAAGGTGGACTGGGAGCTCAGTTCCAGCACCGGCGACAGCTCATCCTGCTTATCTCTTATCACCAGCTTGCCGATAATTCTTAGATTTGACTCATTTGGTTAGCGTTTCTTGACATTCTCTCCTCTATCCCTCACAGCAATTCAGTTTAGTTGCATAAGAAGTAGGCATTCCTTGCCCTTGTTGCCGCAGCAAAATTGAGCGGGAGTCCACAGCAGCATTTGTACAGTAGTGGCTGCACTGGTAAGACTTCACCGACCGTGGTTCAAATACCGATCACAAGAGCGAGTGTATTTCAACCGCGAGTGAGCTCAAGTGACTATGATTAGAGATCTGCACTCGATCACTGACCCTGGGCGCCGATCCAGCCAGGCAGCCAACATATGACAAGCAGCAGGGGACTGGAGGTGGGGCGGGGCGCCATTACTACCCTGCCACACTTTTATCTTGTTTTGCGTGATAAAGTTGGCTATAACGCGCCACGCTAAGTGGTGGCCCGAGCCGCAAATTGCGCTTACCGCGAGAACTTTTCGCGCGCTCCGCGGAGAGAGAGGGGCGGGGAGAGGCGGCGGGGCGGGTGAAGATGGTATCGGTGACTTTACGCTTGAATCCAGAGCGGCGGCACCTCTCATCCGATCTATGGGCCAGCCTCTCGAGTCCCCGGGGGAGAGCGAGAGAGAAAGAAGGGGAAGGGAAGGAGGGAAGAGTTGCAGAGGAGGAAGAGGGATGGTAGGAAGGCAAAGGGAGGACAGGAGAAGAGTAAAGGAAAGAAGGAGGACAAGGTAGCAGGAAGGAAGTAAAGGGGCGAAACAGACGCAGCCCGTCGCCTGGGGACAGAGGTACGCGTTGTAATAATTCAGTTCGAGTAGCTTCGCAAAGGGCCCCGACCAACTTATCAGCCGGATCAACTCGAATGAACCCCTCCTTGTCAGTGAGCACCACGTCGGCCGGTCAGGTCGGCCGGCCCCTGTGCGTCACGCAGACGGGACGGACCCAGGGCTCACTTGAAACCTGTTTCAGTGCCCTCCCTTCGTCCGCGTCTGACCGGTCTGACCCCCACGAGGCCTGAGATCAGTTCTTGCCAGCCGTTGTCAGAACCCATTCTGCAACCTACGCTTTCGCTTTCAAACTGTCCTCTTGCCCCTCATGGCAACGCACAGCGGACTTGGATCCTTGAGAGGGAATCAGATCGCTATAGTGAGCCGCTTGGTGCCGCTTGGTGCCGCTCAGTGGGCGGCGCCGTGGGAAGGTGGATAGGCAGCCGGCCTGCAGGCGAGTACGAGGGGTGGCCTACCCAGCAGGCGAGCCAGGCCCCGCCGGGTCCCCGCCAGCGCCCCTCCTCCCATGAGCTGGTGTCCAACTTTGAAGCGGTCCAGCCGGTGAATTAGCCCCAATCGGTCCGCCATGGTGGCGGTGCGATGCGATGCGGTGCCCGGGGCTGTGGGGGCGGCAGGGCAGAGGGGGTCAATACTTTAATGGTTTTTGCTTGTAGCCGCGTGGCTCGCCCACTAGCCCACCACCGTGCTCCAGCCTGCTGGTGCCCACCGCTGGTGAGCAGAGCACTCACCCGTCCTTGGACAGCCCCGCCCCGCCCCGGCCCGCCCCCACCAATAAATGGCGGGAGAACTCTTCAACTAAATGCCGCCAATAGTATGAGGGGTGGGCACCGCGAAGAGAGTAGAGACCTGGAGCGGGCGAGCTCCGAAAGGGGTGCGGCTCAGTGAAGCGCGGTGCATCGCTCGCTACCTGTTCCCTTACTTTCAACTTCAACTTCGCCCTCTGACCTCGCTCTCGCTCGCTCGCGGCGCGGGAGACTGTGAGTCGCCACAGGACGGACGACGCGACGTGAGACGCAGAGCAAGTACAGCTCCACCGCTGCAGGCCTCTAAAGGAGCGAAGCGGATGAGAATGGAGCGTGGCAGGAGACCCTCAGGAGGAAAACTGGATGCCGGCGAATATGAGGGTAACCCTTAGCAGGCAGGGCGCGCCCACGAGCCACCTTGAACCGGCGCGTTCAATGCGTACAGTACATCCTTTGCACCTTCGCGTCACACGCGAGACGGAAAGCCACTCCGACCGCGAAATACACACGTAATGAGAGACTCCCATAAGACCACGCGCGTGAAATCGCGACGCGAAACTCGCGCGAGAGGATGAAAAAAAGTGAATAACTGCACTTGGAGGCGAAGTTTGCAGCCACAGGTTGCCGTGAGCCGCGCTGGTGAGAACAAGTCAGGCTCCGGCTGCACCTGCCGCCGCCAGCCCGCTTAGAGACCCTCGGCGGGGAGAACAGTCACAACCGCGTGAGGAGCGAAGCAGTCTCTTCCCCGGTACAGCCTGATTCGAACAGTCCTTGCCGATGTAAAGAATGTACAGGAGTGTTTCAAAATGGCCGAAAAGCAAGCATCGAAACGCGTTTTAGAATAAGTTTCACATTAACTTTCAAACAGCCTGGATGTGAGTTCCCCGGTGTTCCCCCCGCCCTGCGTTGAGTTGCTCACAGGAGCGTGCACATGACTCAAGTGGTGACGGTGTCAACGCTCTCCTCGTTTAGTCCCTTTACTCCTTGACTGCCGCAGTTTTTTTTATTTTTCCTCCCTCTGGGCGCCACGAGTTCGAACGTTTATGACCACTTAATCTTGCGGTCTGATAACACTCACAGCGAGTGCAAGACACGCTGGTGAGCTGAGCAGGAGGACGTGGCTGCCGGTGCCTGAGCCTGCCTATGGCTCATTTGCAAAGTGGCTGGCAGTCACATCAGCACCTGGGACTCTCCTCCTCCCAGGACTGCATCGCCCGCCTGACGAGCTGCGTGAGGAGGGGAGGGGAGGGGAGGGGAGGGGAGGGGAGGGGAGAGGAGGGGAGAGGAGAGGAGAGGAGAGGAGAGGAGAGGAGAGGAGAGGAGAGGAGAGAGCATTGCTCCAGATAGCCGTACCTCGCCCGATTCGAGGTGAATCCGAGGGGCGCCTCACCAGTTGACTGAGCCTACGAATACAACTCAACGTCTCATCGTAGGTGTTTGGGAAGTCATCTATCCGAGGCCATAAGTGGAACCGAGGGAAAAGCTATGCAACATGCCGCGTTTACTCGGCCCTGTGACTTGATGTTCAATAACGGATAACGTCGACAATTCCTTTTAAAGATCACGAAGCAACAAAACGCGCGTTTTGGATGAAGTCCCGAAATGACCTTCAGAAATATAATGTAATCCTTGGTTTCTGGGTAGGGTTGCTCCCAAATCCGGGTTTTGATTTTTGTTTGTGGAAACCTAGACATAAGAGATGTCGCGGCGTGACTTCGCGTGACGTGGCGTGACGAGAGGAAGGAAGGAGATGTCTTGTTGGCGCGGGGCGCGCTCCAGCGGGACAAGGCATGGCGGGGCAGGGCAGGGCAGGGCAGGGCGGGGCAGGGCGTGGCAGAACGGGGCAGGGCAGGGCAGGGCAGGGCAACGCGACTCGGCGGAGCATTTATCACTTGCATTCACTAGGGCCGATAGTGAGCCGAAGGGGGAACAGAGGAGGTGAAGGGCAGCAGGGGCGGGGCGGGGTGTGTTTCGTTTGGCACGGCTGCGCGAGGCAAAAACAAGCGCCGATTCATCAATCTACCACCCACCTTCAGTGTCAGGCCAATTCGTTGCATGCGGGCCGCAGAGGGCACGGCAGGGCTGGGCTGGGCTGATCAGGGCGGGGCGGGGCGGGGCGGGGTGGGGCAGGGTGGGGCGGGGCGGGGCGGGGCGGGCACGGCTGCGCAGTACACAACGCTGCTCTTGTCAGTCACGCAATCGGAAGAGTACGTCACCAAACAAGTGTCCAGAGGGCAGTGAAGAACACTCAGCAGAAGGCTCCCTGCTTCCACCTTCGCAGGGAGACGGTCGAGCTCGCCCCGCCCGGCACGTCCTCACTGGGCCGCTCATCCCGACAGAGACGTCGTCTCAGGACGACTAGCCTAGCTGCAGGGTCAGGGTGCTACACCCGGAAACAAGCGGAATCGCTGAATCAAGTTCAGTACCATTCTTGATTTTTGATGCGTTGCGGACCGGTCTGACTATAATGCGGAAAACTACCTTCAGAGTATGAATATTAGAAATGTGTTTCCATTTCAAGGCCCTCCGGCTCACGTGACTGCGGCTCTTCTCTACCCTGCAGTCGTTGTCAGACTCACGTGACGCCACCGACCACTTCCCTTCTCGCCGACGCTTCATCGTCGAAAACGACGCTGTCGCCGGACCAACGCCTATTGCAGGGGCCGCACGGGGGAAGACGGAAAAAAGAAAAAAAAAAGGAATAAAACGGAGAGGAGCGCGCCGTTTTGTGGAGAAGGGCATCAGCCTGGCCGGGCCTGGCGCCGTCCCCCAGGACCCTGGACCCCAGCCCAGCCCGGCCCGGCAGGCCTGGGGATGTGGGAGACAAGGCCATCCCGTCTCCCACAATCTTTTTGTCTTTAATTCGCCACAACAACACTACTTTCTCATTTTCGACTGATGCGGCGCTGATGTCTGCCATCCTCCCCCTCAAGCATCGCAGGGGCGCCCGCCGGGGGAGGCTGGGTAAGGGGTGGGGAGGGGGGTGGGACGAGGGGGGGGGGGGATGACGCCGTGCTACACTGCACACCGCGACGACACGGCTGCCGAGGTGGAGACCAGCGGCGCGCACCTCAAAAATATATGCCATAAATTAATGCGTTACTCCACAGTGAAATTCCTTAATCCGCATTTATTTACGTTATCAATAATTATTTTTCTCAAAAACTTGGCCAACTTTTAATTGACTCTGTCATCTCGCGCTCTGCTATCCATAAGCACAATGCTTTGCGTAGCCGCCGCAATGAGCGGCCGAGATTCTTTTAATTGTTTTGAAGTTCATTATTCCTCCCATCGTAGTGATGTTAAATTCATAACCCACTTTTGTCTCGGACTGATGCAGCTTGAAAGAATAATATAAAAAAAATACAAATCGAGATACGCGAGCGGGGGGAGAAGCATCAGCCCCCTCAGCCGCAGTAAGTTAAGTCACGCCCAAAACGATAACCGCACGCCATGCAGAGCACCGGGGCGAACGTTTGTACAAAACTTCAGTTAGTACTTCACGACTCTTAGCGCTTTCACCGCCACATCTGAGAGAGCTATCCACGAAACATACAAACTATAAATCAAAGTGTTGCAGTCGCCGCATCTTGGTCTCCCGGATAAGACGCTCACAAACCGCTGCCAACGATCCTGATTCGCAGCTAGCACCTAGAGAGCCTATGATAAGTGGAGGCCGGGGCAGGGGCCTGATAAGAGATGAGGGGGAGCTTATCTGCGATGCCTTGTGACCGCATGCCGGCCGCCTGCCGGCCGCATGCTTCCCTTCAGTGCCATCTCAAGACCTCCTCCCTCTAAACGGAACAAGGAAAAAACAAAAATGGATCGAGGGGTAGCTGGTGCTTAATGGTTCGAGTTGGCTGTACACTGAGCCCACCTAATATTCCGCGTCATTCCCCAATGGGAGCTCCGGGGATGACGGTCAGGCGATCTGACCGCTACTAGATAAACTTTCGATTTCGGCATCATCTCGTAAGCGTCATGTGGGATATTCATTCACGAGGTGGTTGTAATCGAAAAATCTTTCCGTACTCTGCTCCCTCTATTCGAGGAGGGCTTACTGCAAGACAATCTATTTCGGAAGTGAACCCCTACCATGTTTGAAGCCTAGTTGAGGGAACGAAATAGCAACAAATTCCGAGATAGAAACAGGACGACAATGTTGTTTGATTCTGCTGCGACAGCCTGAAGAGATTGCTCGAGTCAAGTTTCGCGAGACGCATTTTCCGCGCGACGTTGACGTCCCCTAAACTGAGCTGAGCTGAGCAAGCTATCCGCTGGGCTGGGCTATCGCTCGAGTTGGAGGACACTAATGTCTTCTGTCTTACCCTCCTCTTTCCTTCCCAAACCCATTCCGGTTGTCATGTCGAGGCGCGGCGTCGCGGGGCGTGGCGGGGCGTGGCGGGGAGTGGCGGGGCGTGGCGAGCACCCAGTGAAGTCATGGCCCGTCTCCGTAACACGACTGAAGCCTTTTCCTCTTTCCTCGACGTCGCTTTGCTATTTTGCGGTTAATTGCCATGAAACACTCACAGTGCGATGCCGCGGCAGAAGTTAGCAGCGAGGGGAGGGGCACTCCGACCAGAGCTCTGGTCCAGGGCGTATCTATCGCCGCCACAATACACGTCCGTGACCGAAGGGCTCGGCTCGACCCGGCCGTGCTTTAAGTCTACTTCACGGCGGACACCTGCCCTTAAATCATGCAAAGCAAAACATGAGCTGCTTCAAAAATGTTACCTCCATTCATGACATTTCTCTGGACTCGCTTGAGACTTGAGTTGCGACGTGAGCTATCGAGCTGAATACCAACACACCCGAACACGGGCACAACGACAGGGAATTCGGGAGTTTGGCAAAGCTATGACGTCACCCCGCCACTTTATCAAAGGGCACACACACAAGTTGTTGATCGGATTTATATGATGAGAGCGAGTTATTTTACACACTTGGGAAGGCGAAGAAGAAGTTCGCTTCCACCTCGGTGCCGTTCTGACTTGGTAACCGATCAGTCCCACTTGCACAAGGTGGAGACGGCCCACCATCACACTCGCCAAGAAATCAGAAGAGACCAAGTTCCACTTCCGATCGGCAGGAAACTCAGTCGGAAGTCGTCTCTTCTGTCAGGCAGGGTAGTGGCGAGTCCAACACAGGTGCCTGGCAGACCTCGTATCCACTGCACCACCACATCGTTGAAAGTTCAGTACTTATTTAACCGATGCCTTTTCAAAGCCAATACGCTGCAGAAGCTTGCATGTTGGCTAAATAACTAAATAACTAAGCAGCATCAGCAAGGAGGATGCAGCGGAGACGGTTACCGTTCGATCAGTCGATTTTGTTCGGTATATTGAAAACTTTGTTCTTCATCGCATTGAGAAAGAGGGTCGATTTTGAAGATCGGAACTTGTTTGCTTCACTCAAGAGCTGCCTGCTGCAAGCGACTTCGAAATAAGTTAAACTTCAGATCGATCAAAGATTTTAATCGCGGCTGTCGATGTTTGATCGCTACGAGCAGCCAGTGAGTGCCAAGGAAACTACTTGTGACATGTAAACGATCTACTTTCGTCTTCTAACGATACAACGTACGCGAGAAAGACCAGGATTGTCGGAGACATTCCCGTTGTTAGTATGAGAAATCGTCCGGCCCCAGTGCTGCGCGCCCTTGTTGGTAGGGAATGCGGCGCAACATAGCCTACGTACAGACCATGTACTATCGTCTACTAACGACAGGGAGTAGTTTAGTAGCGCGAATATTTTCATCCGCGTTGGGGCCTGCAGAAGTCTTCCGGCCGCACAACTTATTTTTTTATTTTTTTGTAAAAAAAAATAAATAAGCTTTTGTTTGCGTTCTATCCGTAAGTATATGACAACTTACGTGTACGTGTACTAACGATGTACTAACGATCTGCATAACTGATTTTTGGGTGTTTGAATTGGGGCTCTCTAGCTTCACGGGGGTCGCCGGTAGGGCGCGCGGAGTGCGAGTCGAAGTTGCGCGGAATGGCCCTCAGCAATCCAGACTCCAGCGGGGATCTCCTCGAGGATCTCTTCCAGGATCTCTCCCTCTGGACCGTCACTGCTCCACCGCACCTGCGACCTCATTGGCCATTCATCACAGTGCCCGGCCCGGCCCTCCAGGACAACATCAAGCCATTCCAACGGCGAGATGGCTCGGTGGGGCGGCAGCGCGGAGACACAGTGACGATCAGACGCCGCCTCATGCGAATACCATCAAAATGGGTCAGAGCGGATACACAAGAGTATGGCGCTGGAGCCGGTTCCGAATCCTCTCATGTACAACCAAACACGCTATAAAAAAAAAACTGTCTTGCGAAGTCCTTTCCGAGAAACAGGGGAGAAGTAACACCAGTTTCTGAATTATAGGGGTCATTTTAAGAGCTATGCCAAAATGATCACGACACTCTAAAATGCATTTCTAGATAATACTCAAAACGAGCCTCAAAGATGTTTCAACTGGTGTTGCTTCACGCCTGTTTCTCGCGAAGCGTTTTTTTTCTTTTTGTTAAAAAAAATTTGCGGTGCTCTATCTAAGCATAAGTTGACGTCTGGGGAAGACTGCTTTCGTCCAGTTACGAGGCCAACACTGACGTCGTTGGTTCAAACACTTGATGACTGCGCGCTTGCTCTTCACCAGATCGTAGGTATGCTTCAGGTTCACAGCTCTCGATAGCGCCACTTGGGCGTTGTGCAACACTCCACATCGAAGCACGCATTAAGCAACACTCCAACGCCAGCGAGCAACCGGAGCGATAGATGAACCACACAGCAGTTGGGAAGCAAACTGCAAAGATTTGCCATCAAGTGCTGCAGTGCTGGGGCGGGGCGGTGGGAATGGGATAAGAGCAGCTCTACGACCGTGAACGGGTGACACGCTGACACATAAACACACGTAATAAAAGCAACGCGAGGTGTGCCGCGCGGTGTTGAGGGAGGCGACACGATCCGAGAATCACCCGCCACGCCACGCCACGCCACGCCAAGCCTCCGCCTGCTCTGCCCGCGCGACTTAACTCCTCGCGCGCAGTTTGCAATGTGGAGTCATCCTTCGGAAAGCCAAAGGCGGTGCGTCTGTCACGCCGCGGCCGAGGGGCGTGGCGTGGCGTGGCCTGCACTCGCGGTGCCGGGCCGGGCAGGGCGGGGTGAGCTGCTGCGATGCGACCGAACTGATTTCCAGGCCGTTGAACGCTACGTCGTCGTCGTTCTCGTGTTGTCGGCTGCTTTAAAATACATCTCATTCATGGTTTGCTTCCGGCGGCGTGGCGTGGCGTGGCGTGGTCTTACGAGGCTGTGAACCTCACAGACCAGAACTATATCGCCAGCGCAGCGCCGTCAGAAACCAAGCTTCAGTGCTTTGAATGAATATACAGCAGCTCACGAGAGCTTTAGAACCGTCATCATTTCAATTAAAAATGAGAATAAGTGGAACATTTCTATCTTAGGTATGTACCCCACCCCCTAGCTTTTACACCACATAATACAAGTTTTAACAGGGAATTCAAACTCAAGTCTGAATAACTGATACAAATGCAAGACTTTGATGAAGGCAATAATAATATTGCGATAAGGAAACAATGATGACTACGATGACAAACAATAAACACAATAATTTTTTTTAATCGGAATTTATGGCTATTTCCTGGTGAAAAAATTCCAGACCGACAGTTAGATCTCTGGAGCGTGGAGACAGAGATAGCAGCACGGAGAGGAGCGGCTCCCGGACAACCGCCGCTGCCACTGTAGTGAAAGTAACCCAGACAGACGCGGGGAACCAATTTAAAGTATTCGCACTGCCCTCCAGCCTGGAGGCTCCAGGCAGCCAGGCAGGGCGCTGCCCTACCGGCTTCCTAGACCCCCCCCCCCCCCCTTTTCCCC
>CABIKL010002808.1:0-11960 GCA_902196195.1 Aptinothrips rufus
TCACACATTGCGCACCTGAGTGTTCGCCGCACCCCGCCGCACCTGTGCAGGTCCCCTCAGGGAGCCGCGAGCCTCCCCCCCCCCCCCCCCCCCCGCCCCCTCAGGACCACTGATGCTGGGGTCGGGAGCGCCCTAAAGGTCACGGCGGGCATCAAACGAGTTGCTTGCCAGAGATGAGGAACAGGCTGGTCGAGTTCGATCCGACCTCGCCCTGTCTCACTGTCTCTTACCATACTAGCGCATCAGTCTGTTTCACTCTGCAGCGCGAGTAGGTACCGCAGTATCGCTGCTGGGCGTCGCGGCACAGGTACCCTGTGTTTTCGCGAAACAAACATTTTCCCTCCCCTTCTCTCCCCGCCCCGCCCCGCCTCCTAGGCCTCCCTTCGAGTTGTCGTTGCACTGCTCACACATTGCGCACCTGAGTGTTCGCCGCACCCCGCCGCACCTGTGCAGGTCCCCTCAGGGAGCCGCGAGCCTCCCACCCCACCCCATGCCACCCCACCCCACCCCGCCTCGCCACATCAACATTCATGATTGCGATGCCAAGCTCCTCTGACGCGCATGCGCGCACTGCACGCGAGGCGTTACGAAATGCAATGCAAACTGGTCAGAATATATGTCACAGACAGACACCCCAAAGGTGTGCTCGTCAATAAAACAACAACCACACCATCAGACAACAATGTAGTATGCTGGTAGAAAACAGCCAAATTTTTGACAAGAGAACTTTCCATGATAAAGATCAAATTTTATTTTTCGCCGAAAGCTTGTGAAAGTTTAACGCAATCTTGAAGATAACCTGACTTAAGCCAGCTAGTCTAGTCTCTTCTAGCCGGAGAGCTTATGGGCGGCGATATTGCAAGTCGACACGGCCGAAGTGCGAACGCGATAATGGTACGTATTGTGCACTGGACTCGATACACTCTGCGCGCGCAGTTCTCACAGGCCAACGGTTACTGACATTTTACGCCCGCGGAGCCTCATAGACAGCTGGTGCAGCGGGCAGATGCTGCAGCAGATGCTGCAGCTGCCAGCTGTGCAGGGGCTATGCCACAGGTGTCGGGCTGTCTATTTGCATGGAGCAGCCGTGTACTATGTCTGGCATCTTCAGAGGACGGTTCGAACATTCACAGGCCAATAGTAACGATTCCTCTCAGCATCCGACTGGCTCACTTTGCTCTCCCGAGGGGCGGTACATAAATCAATATTCCAATAATGATCAAGTCGCTCCTAACGGTGTCCGTCCCTGTGACTTGCCGGGGCATACCGCCTGCCAGCGGACGCTCCCCAGTGGTATCTCACGGCCGCGCACTTCGCTGCATGAATCGCAATATGAATCGATTTAAATTCTAGGCGATTAGGACCGACATTCTGCAGCGCCGCGGCCTACAATCTCCGCGCCGCGTCGAGTACTCTACCCGGCGTGCACCTGTCGCCCTGCACTGGGCTTGGTATTCAAGGTGCGCAGCTCGGCGCCAAGGCTTGGTCCCCACAGCGCATGCGCCGCTCGCCATGACATCACGAAACATGTTCTTGTTCCAAGTCTAAGCGTGAAATTATCAGTAAATAATTTTACGAGTGATTTTAAAAATTAGTTAAATTTGGTTAGGGGATTTCAGGTTCCAAAGCGACACTTTTTCTCCGCCGATTTTCTCTGCCACACTAAATGTATTTGCACAATTTTTTGCGAGCATTTGTACGAAGTTAAACCTACGCCTGATGTGCACGATTTTTGCGCATTACGCACAATTTTGTGCACATTTTGCGTACAATAAGCGAAACTCGTACGCATGGAACGCACAAAGTCGTTGGGCTGGGGCAAAGGAAGATTCCCTGGCTTTCAGAATTTATAACACCGCTCCCGCTATCGTCTTCATAAATGTGTTTTTCCCCGCACAGTGCGATTTCGAAAATAGCCGACCTTTCTGCGAGAGGAGCGAAACCAGTCCGAACGCACCCAATAATCCGCGAGTGCATAACATTCACTGCCAGCTCACGCAGCGATAGCACGGCCGAGCACGGCCGTCCGCAGAGAGCGGTCCACACTGCGGGTCACGGCAGGTCACCGACGACGCGCTGGAGTTCAAATGGAAAATAAACTTTAAGTGGTTTTAGGCGCAACGATAATCAAATTAAAAGCACGAATACGTCTTCAACCGCTCACCGCTCTTCATTGCAATTTGCCAGAACAGGTCGATAAAACGCGATCTGGACCGCACCAGTATTTGAAACTCTGTCAATCGCCGCTCCGCAATTGCACTCCACAGAGAAGACCGCCGAGAATGAAGGACTCGGAAGGACTCCCAGAACTCCTGTAGCCTTTCTAACTTCCTGCTCATTCCCAATAAAGGAACATTTAATACCGGTAGCCATGGTAAAAACTACCCCTTGGAATCCAAGGTACGATGGACGGTTCCTCGGAAGTCAATTGGAAAAGGGTTTTGGTTTGTTGAGAGCTTGGGGCTCGGAGTTGTGCCCATACTCCACGAGGCGGACAGACACCTCATGTGACGGTGATAAGCCCCACCAGGCATGGAAACCAAGGGACTCACCCCAGGTTAGGTGATCCAAGGAATCATCCACTGTTCGTTAGATTCCATGCACAGAAAAACCAAAACCAAGAATCTGGGGCAACTCAACCCAGAAACAAGGGGTAAAAAAATAATCTTGGAGGTCATTTTGAGACCTCGTGTAAAATGATCAGGAAGCTTCGAAACGCGTTTTAGAATAGGTCTCAAAATCACCTCCAAATTTTTTTTACCCCTTGTTTCTGGATTGAGTTGCCCCAGATTCTGGGTTTTGGTTTTTCCGTGCAAGCATTGCTTTTTACCGTAGTTTGAACGCAGAAAAAATTCCGGTATCTCACAGTGAATGGGGTCACCAGCAGCGTGCGTCCGGCAAGGGGCTCGCGGGTGTAACCACCTGACCAGTCATTCCCACTCCACCCCCCCCCCCCCCCACCCCCTTTCCCTCCCTTTCCCTTCTACGTTCACCCTTCACCTCTGTCACCGCACAGGTCGCTGCTTTGATGAATCGCTCGTGTTGTCTTGCCGCTGTCCTTTCACCCGCACGTACAACTCAACCGCAGCGGCGGTGGAGGGTGGACGGGGGAGGAGGAGGGGGGGGGGAGCCCCATTACCCGAGGTGCTGGACAGCCGCCAAGCGTCCAGTCGGATGAGGATATGCACACGACCTTCACGTCCTCGACTCGGCGCGGGTTTACAATATTCATATCGGTATTCGCAACAGTGCAGGAAGGAAACACATCGGGGGAAGAGCCGGCCAGCGAAAACACTGAATTCACCCATTCATTCATTCATTCTCGCTCGGCTTGGAGACTCCCGCCCAGCAATGACGTCACAGTGGAGCTGGCTCATAAAGATACGCCATCAGTATCACCCAATCGAATATACCTGATAATTCATCGTTGACAACCCCGCTATCAATTATTCAGCCGCACGAAGTGCCGCCCCTGCCCTGCCGTGCGCCGCAATGACGACGTCCGGTGGGGACCGTTCCTAAATCGTGTCACTCAGATCCGGGTCTGCTGGTCGGCTCCGGTCAAAGCGGCACGCGACTTGGGCATTCTGCGGAAAGAATAAAAGACGGCGGCACCGCGTGGCTGCAGCTGCCCGACCCGTGGGGGGCCCGAGTCTGCCCGAGCCGACATGAGCTGATAAAGGAATGCTGGTACCGGCCACGCCACGCAGTGCGTCCCCCACCTCCATCCGCCCTCACGTCTCATGTCGGGAAGTAGTGCAAATTTCACACTAAACCTTAAAAAATGCAAACAATTCTCAGAAGAAAATGCTCTGATTTTTAAGACTTTTTATTTATTTTTCGAACACAATGAATGGGCGCGGTAACCTTATACGTCATAAAGTTTGAGGGGAGTTTTCATAGCTACCCCCGGCCGCGGAATTCAATATGTCCCTAACACAAACTCTAACTCACTCAAAATAAAATAATTAGATTTTTCTCGGTTATATTTTGCACGACAGTTTAACGAGCAAAATTACACGTCTGTTGATTCGTTTCCTAGAAATAGACCTGCGCTCTTTCGACAAAGGGAGCGCGTCCTCGGACCTGAGCCGTTGGCAGGCCTTCGTAAGGACGATAGGACACGAGTTAGAGGGCTACGCGTCGCGCCCTGTTGGGAGTCTGTTTCTTCGCGTTCAGCAGAGGCCCTCTCCGGAATGCAAATCCTGCCGCTCCTCTTGCAGACCTGGCGCTTTCCTCCACAAAGACAAAGCAAGAGGGCGAGCAGCCCCCACTGCACTCCTCTGCTCCAGCTGTTATTATTAAATTCATCGCGTCGCACAGAGGTCCTGTACAGGGGCGACCTCACCTAACCAGAAACCAAGGGTTTTTCAACGGCATTTTGAGATCTGCTAGTTCCAAAATGAGCAGGAAGCTAACGAAACGGCGCGTTTTGAAGGTCTCAGTTCGAGCTTCAAAAGACTTTTTCATTTTGTATTTTTATTGTAATTATTTATTTTCTCTTCGTTCTGGGTTGACTTGGCATTGGCAGGGATGGACAGGGTGACTCTCAGAGGACGGTGAGCGGGTAACCACTCCATCGAAGGACATGTGACAACGCACCTCTCCCCCTGCAGTCTCACTACAGGGCCCACATTATTCGCCCGTAATTATTTCATAGTCTCCAAGTCTCGCGGAGGTTCTTCAACGACATCCGAAAACGAGGATTCCTCGTTTATTCCGACAAGTGCAAACGCCCGGCAAGACTGACTCGCGGGACGAAATATTTCTGTCCCCGATTTGAATTCACAAAGGGCGCCCTCTTAGAAATAGAGCAACTCGCACGCGTTTCTGTGTTTTTATTTTGTTATTTATTTATTTATTTCAACTGCAATGGCAACGGCGCTCGATCAAAGGCCCCTGAAGGGCCCCTCGAGGGCCCCTCGTCTCGTCCCGTCATGCAATGCGCGGGCACGACTGTGAGGTAGCAGAGCCGAACTCCACCTCGGGTCACTTTCTGTCGTATGAATAATTCCTCGTTTGATAAATCCTGATTCAATAAGACGGCCCCCTGCATAACGTCGCCCGACACAGCGTTTCCAGAAATCCTTCTTCAATGTCCCACGCATTCTAAACAGGTCAACGGATCGCCAAACATTAACATCATTTTACAAAATCGACTTTTTAAGACTGGCCGAAATTCGGAAGTATAACACCAGCTCGAGTGCCCCAAAGGACTGATTCCAGAAATAGCAAACATTCGTTCACTGAGTCCGAGTTGGTTCCACCTGCGACATGTCCAGTGGACAGCAGCAGCCAACACAGCGGCCGAAAACTACGGTGCCCCGAATACTGTCAAGTCACGTGACCCAACTACCCCGCCCACAGTCGCACCGCTGATTTCCGCAGAAGTGCCCGGCGGCCGCTATCTGACATTGCCACACGCATTGGGTCGGGGAGGGAGGGGAGGCGAGGAGAAGGGCGGGGTTAAATTATTTGTTTGGATTTGCCAAAGGTGTTGTGTCAACACAAAGGTGGCGGGCGGCGGCGGAGAGAAATATAAAGGCGGGTAGGGAGGGCTGTGTGCACACAGGGCAGGGCAGGGCAGGGCAGGGCAGGGCAGGGCAGGGCAGGGGAGGTATGTTGGCCGCAGGTAACCAAATGATTCCGCAGCAAATGCAAGCACAATGCACACAATGCATCGCATCGTGGCGTGGGTGCTGCGCTGCCTCGATTGCCTCGCTAATCACAAACGAATTGCCTTCCAAATCCGGCGTTTTCCACGGACCAAGTACTGTATATGCATACCCAGTGCATTCTGTTCTACTTTATCAGACCCCTCTCGCTGCGGCCTCAGGAGGCTCGCTTGTTTCTCCCCTTGCGAAGCAGGTAAGCCCTTTGTCGGGCTGCTGCAAGACCGAATGCACTTCACCTCTCTAATCTCGTCACGGATATGCACTTCGCGGCCGGGTCAGGCGGGGCCCGCACTGTCGCTTGCTTCGACACCCTCTAACTAAGTTTGGCCTTGCTTTGAAGGCACAGTGTCAGTCTCTTTGAAGCTGGTGCGGTATCGCTCCCCGCCCCGCCCCGGAGCTCGCGTATCGTCCGACTCATTCAATTTGAACGCACCGCCACCCCGCGCCGCGCGGCGCTGCCATCCGAATCCGACTGACTGCGAGGGTTTATAATTGGGAGGGGGTGGCGAACCTGACGCGGGAACATCCTCTCCTCAGGTCCGCAAGCGACCGCAAACATTGGACCCGGCCGAATGAACTAGCGACAGTAACTAAAGACCAGACCAATACAGTACGTTTGCGAACTCTACTAACACCGTCATTTCCTTATTTGCGATTCCTATGTAATACACATGATTTTGAGCAGCCGTATCAAACACTCATGAATTCGTATGTAACACATTCGGATCGATCGGTGATACAGACGATCTCTCTGTAATACGTAAAGACGACAGAATGTCCGTAATACAGACGGCAGTATGTAATACAAGCGACAGACGAATCTGTATGTAATGCAGACGACAGGGCGTAGGCGGTTTCTATTTTAAACCAGCCAAGGTGCGGGTTCACCACTGCGAAGGTCTCCCCTGTACAGCCGAGCTATAACTGTGAATAGAGCCAGGTAGGCGACACGCCAGGCCAGGGAGACGTCTCTCTTCCAGGAACGTATTGGTCCAGCGGCGAAGTCATGATGGTCGGTGATCGCCGCGCGGCGGGGGCGGGGGCGGGGGCGGACCAGGGGGTGGACCACCCCGCGCTGTGGAGGGTCCTGCCCTGCCACTGCGTGTGAACTGAACTCCCGACAGACCCCCCATTTTCATTTTACTGCACTTCTGCCCGCAAGGCCTGCAGTGTCGCGGGGCGTCTAGTTCTCGACCTGGTTACCTATCCGAACAAAGGGGGCGGTGTGTTTGTCGTTGCATTGCCGCGTGCAATACGCTCCCCGCTCCCAACCTCTCCCCTCCCTTCCCCTCACCGCCGGTGGCGGGATGTTCTCTGAAACGGACTCGCGCTGACTCACAGAGGACCGCTCCGCTGCGGTGCTACCGCTGCTGTGAAGAGCAGGGGTGCAGGAGGCCGGAGGAGGCGCAGAGCAAGGGGGTCCGCCGGCTAGGAGTCCAAGAGGCCGGGGCCGGGGCGTGGGTGGCGGATCTGGAGCGCCCACACCATCGGTAACAAGACAAGCAGCGCATGGCAGCCCCCGCGCGCCGCCCCACCACGCCCCGCCACGCCCCCACTCACTACTATCATGAGCTCAACTCCCGAATGTGCAGGCGTCGTGGAGTTTCAAGTCGGCCCCATGTCGGAGCCTCTTCCTCACAGGACTGATCGGACCGGGGATTTGCACGCGTCACAGGGTAAACAAACCACAAACAAGACGCCGCCAGGTCATTCATAACGCTCATGAGCGGGGCGGGGCGGGGCGGGGCGGGGCGGGGCGTCCGAAGCTGGCTTGGGAATTGTAAATTAGAGTCATACGTGGTCGATGTGGAGCGCGCCCCGCGTCGCGGCGGGGGTCCGGAGTCCAGCCCAAGCAGGAGGGGGAGGGAGAGGGGGAGGGGGGAGGGGCCACTGACCCTGTGATTGCCCGGGATCCGAAAGGTTAATAAACATTAGTCAAACGTCTCCATCCTGACGTGTAAGACCAGAGGCGGGGCAACACTCCCATCAGAGCAAACCAAGGTCGAATAGCGCTGTTCAAATCAAAGATTCAAGCGTCACCCCTGACATAGACAATCTTTGAATAAGATGTTTCAAATATGACTTACTTCTCAAAGAAGTTAAAATACTCAAAAATTTCGAAAATTTCAATTTCTTAGGCTACCAGTTTTGCAATGCCTTTGCGTACGACAGTTTTCATCTCTACTGTTTCGTCGCTCGCGAAGAGTCGGGTCGAGTCCTAAGGGTGAAGGTGTAAACTCGCAAAGAGAGGGCCCGTCTCCAAAATAATATAAGGGGTAGAGGTTTCACTGTACGGGCGCTAAAAGCTCCGGCTGCTGCTGACTGGAACCCGGCCCGGCCCAGCCCGGATCGGAAGGTGAGGCGGGGCGGCTCCTTTGGTCCTGTCCCAAGTCACAACAATGAGAGCGGGTCCCCCGCGGCTAGTAGCAAGAGTACCGTCAAACTGAATTCCTAGACAGTGTTGGACCACACCGCGCGCCCGCCCCGCCCCGCCCCGCCCCGCCCCGCCCCGCCACCACGCCCCGCCACAGACAGCTACGAGCACTTCGAGCACAACTCGATGAGTTTTACGAGGATATTCGGCTCGCACCTGGGTCGGGGCTTTACTCGCGTCGTCTGCTGGAAGCAACGATAGACCATCAAATGCGGGCAGACCTAGGGTCAGGGCAGGCGGGGCTGGACCGGAAGGAATCCTGTACAATCCGAAGGTTTGACTGTAGTCAAACAGGTGAAAACCGTTCGAGACACATCCAGCCACGTTCAGCTGTTCGGGAGAAGTTCTAATCGTACAGAGTAAAATATTGAAACAAATAAAACAAAAACTGAGTCAAATCAAATCAAAAGAAAATAAGAATTGCGTGTTTCTAGTAAATAAAAATATTTACGTACACCTGGTTCTTGGCCAATTTTGTACATGTTTGAGATTGTTTTCCGTTTTCTCTCTGGCCGCATTGCAGTCGATGCATCAGGACACACGCTCCGGCCCGACCCGGCGCCCGGAGCCCGGCCAAGTGACTCACCGATGCTATCCTCCGCGCCTCAAGACAAAACAAAAATACCACAAGGTTTCCTTTTCTTCCACGTTTCAGTGAAAGTTTGGAGAACAATGGATGATGAAAATCCGCGCCAGATTATCGCAGGTCAAGGGGGATGGGGACCTGTTTAGTTTGTTTGCAGACCAGGTCTCCCTGCGAGGGGGAAACTGCTCTCCTAACCATGAGCACCAGTTTATTGTGTCTCGAAGGGCAGATCGCTAGAGGGAATCCTGTCTACCGGATTTCCAGACTTCCTGGACTTCCACTTAACTTTTTCCCCTCCGCACGCAATAAACCGTACATAACCTAGGCAAAATGGTCTTCTTTTCCGTTCCTTGATCCGCGTAAGCACATCCAAGAGTACCGCGGACTCCCAGGAATTTGTACATTGCAGTTGCCGAGTGATCTGCCCCTCGTCATGTCTGGCTATCAAACTGTTGATATTGCTCAAGTCGGGAGCCAGGCGCAATATTGTATCACAATAATTCATATTGATAATGATTTTACAGTCTATTAGACGCCGAGGCAAACCTTTTCTGTTTTCTGCACAATTTTGAAACGTAAAAAAAAGGTTATTTTTGGGGGGGTATAGTACACAAAGGCAGAGAGAGTCGAATGGTTTCTGGATGCGGCCTCGCTTAGTAAATCTCTCCGCTCTGACCCGGGGCCTATCACGCTCGAGACGCCCTATTACATCCGCAATGTCTTACTGATAGCCCGGGGGTGTCCGCCGGGCGGCCGGCCGGCTATTGTCTGGCCACTGCAAGGACACTAACGCGAGGCCCGGCGCCACCCACACCGGGTAAAGGTGGGCCCGGAGCCGCCCAAATAAATCAGCAGAGACTGCTCCCTCCGTCACAACGCAATAACCACGCATGTCGTGCCCGCGTCCAGTCCGCTCCCTGGCTGACCTTACCTGGCCGCACACTTCCTGTCCCTCGACCTGACATGACCTAGCCAGGGGCGCAGGGCGCGGGCGGACTGATCGCGAGTTACGACCGTCAACAACGGCGTAATGCTGCTGATCGGAAACAAACACTCAACCTGTCAATCTGCTATTGCCTTTTATGACTCCGTTCAAACTGACAGGATTTAAGGATTTTCTAAGTACTTACAAAGAAATAAGTAAGTTCGTTGTACCAGACCAAATCAGAAAAAAAAAAAATATATTGGGAAGTAACTAGGAAAAAGTTAAAAGCGCGGGAATGTGAGAAATTTAACAGTCCTCACTCATTCGCTCGTGAGGTGAACTCGTGTCATGAGTGACCTCTAGATGTGCAACTTCAGAAGCTTGCTTCTCTTGATCGGCAGGCCGCGATCTGTGTGAGCACATGGCACATCAGTCGAAAGTTGGTAGTCTTTTCATTCCTCCAGGCCGAGGTTGAGGTTGAGGGAGGGGAGAGGAGAGCAGGGCAGGGGAGGGGAGGAGAGCGGTTTAGGCTGATGAGACATCATGTCCTTCGCTCGGAAAGGAAAGCACTTTCGGCCGGACTGCGAGGGACTCAAGGAAGTGAAGCGGGGATCCTTCGTGTCGCACTACTACAGTACCCGGACCTGCTATCACCGTCGGAATCTTGTCGCGTCGACGACATGTCCCTTACTCGTGCGTGGCGTGGCGTGGCGTGGCGCGGCGTGGCCTGGGGTAGCGTGGAGGCAGTGGGTAACCAACCAAAAACTAGCACAAAATTAAAGTTTAAAAGGAAAGGTAAACTCTTTCAATTTACGTAAAATGAAAGAAATAATAACCACCACCTACAAAAAGATACTGTACTTCAAACTTTGGGGGGAAAGAAAAATTGAAATGCCAATCGGCATAAAGTAACAAATGCGAGGTGCAGGAAGAGGCTGAGTTTGAATCAAATCTCAATTTGTTTCCTTCAGCTCGGCGAGGCGAGGCGAGGCGAAGGGCCGGGCGGTGTGGTCCTGCAGCTACTCGCGGCTCACAGACACACACCAACACACACTGAGTGCGCCGAGCCGAGCCGAGCCGAGCCGAGCCGAGCCGAGCCGAGCAGCGCTGCCAGCACCGATACCTCACACTGGACGTCCCTCACCACACCGGGCCCACGGTAGCCGCGCGTCAAGGGAACCAAAGGGAACCATCCACAAGTACCCACCGGTACCCACTCAGGAGCCAAGCCTTCCTTAAAGTGATCTTCGACTGATTATAAATGTTTGAAAACTGTTAAATGGCGGAAAAATTTATACTGGAAACGAAGGAAGTAAGTTTGTCCGAATTCGAAATTTCAGGATAAACAACTAGGCAACATTTTCATGTGGTATCTCATTTTAAGAATTAAGCTCACTTGCACTTTTTAAAAGACACTACGAAACTTTGCAAAAAACAGTAAATAATAATGATTTTTGTTTTGACGTCTTTCACTGTAAAACATTTAAGCTTGCCAGTACTTCGCAAATTTTTAAAACTGCCGCGCAGGCAGAGGGAGGAGCGGAGGGCGGGTCGAAAGGGTTGCCTAGTTCCCAGGGTCACTGCCTGCCTGACATGCGGCGACTGGAGAAAGAGGGGAGTCTGGACTAGGCGCGCTGCGAGCACAATGAAAACGAGAAAATAAATCTTTCCCTGAGCAGACGCCAATCGCGGGAGGTGTCCTGTCAAGAGCGCGGCGCGGGGAGAAACCGCGTCAGATCTGATCGGGGAGGAGCCGCCCCGCCCCGCCCCGCCCCGCCCCACACAGCTCACTTCCAGCGGGGGCCACTGTCGAGCGGCCCGACTCTAAGACTCCTACTGCCAGAACGACACAAAACGGGAGCGCACTTCACGCGCTGTGCCTCACATTAAAAGTATGGTGGTGGAAGGCAAATCATTAGCCATGAATTTCAGATACTGCTGGACACTGTGGTCGGAATTTCCTGTCAAAGCAGACCAGCAGACCAGAGGCAAGGGGAGCCTCAGAGGACAGGCGGGAAGCAAGAGCACGGGACAGACATTCAAGATCGGTATTTGAAGTCCAGTGACTCGTACAGTACACGCCTTTCCGTGATAGGCAAATGTCTTGCAAATGTGCTGCAGTTCTAATAGCGACACCAGCATTTCAAACTTTAGTTTGGCTGCCGGTTTGATATCTCTATTCGGAGCTGCTTGGCCTAGCTTCCGGACAGTCCCGCTGCATTTCGGCGTTCCCCGCTCCACTGCCCGGTTCAGTTCAGTTCAGTTCGGCGCCGCTCACTCGGGGCGGTGCGGGGCGGGGCGGGGCTGGGCGGGGCGGGGCGGGGCGGGGCGCCGCGGCGC
>CABIKL010002809.1:0-11952 GCA_902196195.1 Aptinothrips rufus
CCCCCCCCCCCCCCCCCCTGCCCCCCCCCCCCCCAACCACTCAGTGGGGCAGCACAGACAAAACACTGGGAAGAAGTGGAAGCAGCGAGTCGCTGCCTCTAATCGTAATTCAATGCATTGTTGATCATCCGGATCGCGGCGGGCGGCGGTGGCTGATCCGGCAGCGGGGTGGGCAGGGGTGGGCGGGGCGGGTGGGCTGTGGTGGGGCACTGGAAGAGCCGCGTCGCCTTAAAGAAACAGAAGGGGTCGAAAAGAGAAGCGTTTTCATACGTCTGTGGTGGCTCGCTCTTTCACAGGCTAGGCAATCCACAAACTCTAGTTTGAAACAAACAATTTATAAAATCGAAGGTCTAGCCACTAAGAATTTAACTTTTCAATCCTTTTTGTGGTACAAAATTAGCTTCACTATTAAAACCTTACAAAACATTTCTTCGTCTTACGAAGAATTTTCTTCGTATTAAGAAGCATACGTAAGTTTATGAAGAATTTTCTACGCAAGAACATAGGATTTACTTCGTATTACAAAGGACTTCGTAGTACAATGAAACATGCTTTGTACTATGTATGCTTAAAATCCTTTTGTTGAGGTTTTAACAGTGTTGCCATGACATATTGCCATCATGGACTTCAAGTAATGTTGGGTAAGAATGTGGGTATTTTAATGTGGACAAATGTGATAAATAACTTGAAGCGAGGACATAAAAATAAGTCGTGTACGCTTGGGTTTTCGACAGTTCTTATTTCCTCGCGGGGTGCCCCAGCCACGGCGGTCAGAGGTAGCTACGCCGCAGGCAGGGGAAGACTCCTGATCGCGCAGGAGTCTCGGCTCCTATGCGGGGCGGGACATCTCGGCCGCCGAACGCACAGAATTCCTATGGCCACACACTCAGCCGGGCAGGGAGCTCCCACCGAATAGCGTTGCCGAAGACAGATCCTCCCAGGATTAGATGGCACAAAGTGAGAATTGGGAACGGACGGCTGTCTTTCAGGCCGTTCGCGCTCGACCTACACACCACTTCCAATGAATATCAAGCGCCCTCTCCTCGTTACTAACGCGGCGAGAAATTTGCATTTACTTACTCCCAACTAAATATTCAGTGTGACCTCTGGTCCGGTCTGTTTGAGTCGGAAGAGCAATGGAACGGTTTGAGCAGGGTCCTGTACAACAATTGAACACGCGTCTGCGATTGACTCACACCTCACGGCCCGTACATTACTTTCTAGAGGTACTTCTCCCGCCGGGTGACAGGAACTTGGACGATCCACGTTTCCTTCTGCAAGGTTATTGTGTGATTTACCCCTATACTAGGCTGTCCTGACAAATTTCATTGTCAGTTGCCCCTGTTTTCACGTGCGCTCGGGATCGCTATCGTTGATGCATGCATGCCGATCCCACCAGCTGCTCGCCAGTCAGTCTCCTGATTCGACTCCTTGATTCCCTATTAGGCGGTGTATCGGTACGGGGCAGGAGACATTGTTCCCTGGGCGCCGTCATTGAAAGGCTGCGGCCGTATGGGGGTGCTGCTCGAGCCAGGTGCGCTGTGATAAACTAAACGCCACGCCACGCCACGCCACGCCACGCCACGCCACGCCACGCCTCGCCACGCCACGCAGCGCCTCACCGGGCCCACATTCCGATCAAGCTTGCGACTTCAATATACCGACCATCAGCCAGCACTAGCACAGGCCCCCTCCCCCCTCCCAGTCCCACTCGATCCTCTGTCCTCCTCGTCTCCAACGAGCTCTGTCTTAACTCCGACCATAGAGTGGGAATAGACCTGAACTGTAAATGCCTTAATACTTGTTCAATAGCTGCAGCAACGCGCTGCTTTGCTTATATCGAAGGAATTATCCGGGAACTATAGAGCTTTATCATAGTTATAACGAGTTGTAAAGAAATCGTAGCTCCCCTCATTCATGCGGATGAGCATATATATAGACTGCAAATGTCGGCTATCGTAAAACAAAGATCAATTCCAGTTCTTACCCCAATTGCATACCTATATACACGGCAGGGTCATAAATTCCTTCATTCGATTTTGATTCTCTCTCTCACTTTCCCTTGCCTGTGGCTGCCCTTCTTACTCTGCCTTCTCAGCGAGACCGCCTGCCTCGCATTGCCCCGCACCATATGTCTCACTTCCCCAACGCCCGCCCCACCCCGCCCCACCCCGCCCCACCCCGCCCCACCCCACCCCATCCGCCGGAGGAGGGACAGATTTCGCTGTTTGCTGCGGACAGCCGAACAAACACTGCCGACATCAGTGCGGGCCGCCGCCTTGCCGCGCCGTATGTTACCAGCTCGCTGTTATTCATTCGACGTGTCGCCGCAGCCGCGGCGGCCAGCTTCTCATCAAATGCCCCTCGATGACTTCCAGTGAACAAAGCGATACTTCGGTGCTCGGGTAATCTGAAAGCAGCACAGCACCCTCTGTCAAGGATTTATTTTTTTCACCCGCTTTCAGATAAGCGCTGGTTTTAAAACAAAGCGAGTGCGACCCCTGGTGGGGTCCGCGTTAGTAAAAGAAGATATCAAACTCGAGGCGTTTTCCAATAACTTGTGTGTGCTCACATATTTTCCTTCGCGAAGAGGAAGAGGAGAAATCGCTCATTCTTAATTCCCCACTAACAAATCGTTTTTACACTGCGAACGAATTCCAACCATCATAACGTACTATGAACAAACGTATTATGAACAAAGTTGTTAGTAATACGAACAATTTCGTTCATAATTCTTCCGAAATTTGTTAGTACGTTACGACGGTTGAGATATGTTCGTAGTGTACGAACAATCTTCCGATTTCGTTAGTAAGGAAATAAGGGTGAAGATTTTTGATTCCTACTCGAAGATTATAGTATATACTTCCGTTACTTCTCTTAGCCCGTTCGCCAACCGTAGATTTCTCATGGTTGTGTAGCCAGGTCCTACTAACTTTGAAATCACAAGAGCACTCGTCTGCTCCAATGGAACTCACTGCAGCATCCTTTTATTTCCTTAAAATAAAGTTTCCAGCAAAGTTTTTTGCTGGCGCAATGATTGCGCTCCCCGCTAGAGGTATGATTAGGCGATGCTCCAATTAGCGGCCGGTCACCTCCGCGACGCCACGCCCCGCCACGCCCCGCCACGCCCCGCCACGCCACGCCACGCCACGCCAAGCCACGCTACGCCACGACTCGCTTCGCCACAGCGGCCGATTTTGAAGGAAAACCAAAGCTCTTGGGAAGCTCTCTGGAGGACAGCGAACCTAAAGCAGCAGCCTGGCGGGGCGGCAGTCCGGGGGGGACCACCGCGAAAAATCACGACTTCCTATCACAGCCTGAACAGCGGAATCGTCATGAAATACATGCAAACTTTGGGGGCGCTGCCGGGGGACCCACTCCATCGGAACACATAACCGCTTGGGGGCCAGCATTCTGCGGGCGAGCGGGGCGAGCGGGGGCAAGCGGCGCTAACGGAGCGTCGGCAGTTCCTTCTGCGCATAATAACATTTTTTTTTTCCTCCCCTGGCGGTGAAAAGGGCGAGAGATGGAAAGAGTGCGCGTGCGAGAGAGAAGGAGAGAGACTCTCCGCTGGGACTAGCACTCCTGGCTTCTCTACTCCTCGTACCAACCCCTTCTCTTGCCTACCCCGTACCCCACTGCTATGCACCGACCCTCGACCCCAGTCGCTCTGTGAAGTCAAGTGCGTGACAGTCTAGCACTGGTTCGCGTATGACGTACGACATCAGTTTCATACACGATGAAACGTGAGACTTTCGTGTGACGCACCGTAGAATCGTGTCGCAAAATGTCGCACAGGAGCTGGTCTGGGAATATAACACACATGAGTTCACGAGGAAGTGTTGCTTAACCCTGCCCGAAAATTGTTCCCGCAGCGCCTTTGACCTTACAGAACGACTGAACCGCACTACATTAAAGGAGCACTATTTCCAGGTCCGACTCATCCAATCTTCAAACCTGCCGGATTGTAATCTAGATCTACATCAACCCCACGCGATCACTTCTGACCCTATGGAACAAAAGAGCCAGGCAAAGAGGCAGCCAAGCAGTGAGCCCAGCAGCCAGCCAGCCAAGCTGCCAGCCAGGCAGCCAGTCAGGCAGCCAGCCAGGCATACGCAGCTCTTTTCCGAGTTCCCTTCTATACAGTGGCCCCTCTCGCCTCTCCTCTCGTACCGACGCACGCCATAGCAGCACATTCAATTGCAATATGAGCAGACCAGCTGGAAGTGACCTGCGCCCGTAGAAAAAAAAACAAACAAAAGGCTTGGAAGGGAAAAGTAAAAATTTCGAGCGAGGCCAAAATACACGGGCTGAAAGCATTGGGCAGCATCCTCATAACGAGACCCCCGCAGGTAGAGGAGCTGTTTGGGATGATGAAATATCGCAGAAAACGCATCAAAGTATACGGTGGAAAATTCTGAAAGGAAGGTTGCAGAGCTCGTATTGCTGTCCGTCTGTCTTTACTTATATTTTAAAATTTACAAAGACGAAGTGTTGGTATTAGAACTTCCTTCGAACTTCCTTCAAGCGGCAGCTCCACACTGAAAGTACCAGGAAGTAATTACCCCCAGCCCTGACCGACGTAAGCATTGGGCCGTGTGTAGTTGTGCCGGGGGATATAAATATCGGCTCTGTTTACAGCGAAGACAGTCCTCGTTCGGCCTCTAACCCTTATACGCCGCGGTCGAGAGGCTGGCTGCACAGGCCAGATCCTCCCCTCCCCCGACCATGAATCCTTCGCTTTTGTCTCTCTCCCTCGTTTATTGTGTTCGCTCTTCGGAGCGTCCATCCGTGCTATCCTGGCCCTGCTGGCCTCCCTGCGTCTCTGTGCGCAGCGTGGCTGCAAGTGCACGCCACGCCACGCCACGCCACGCCACGCCGCACTTTAGTTCGGCGCAGCTGTGCACGGCCACTGTCGGACATAACCGGTTAATATCTCCTCCTTCTGACTCGAGCAAGCATCGGACTGGTATAGAAGGTGCACAACATGTGCCTTTCTCTGTAACGTTTGTCTGGCATGTTTTCATTTCAGTCAATAGTTTGTGGAATTTCTGTGCGGAGTGAAGGAAATGATTGGCATGTCTGATTTCCTTTGCAGACTATCCCTCCCCTCCCCGCCAACAGCCGGCTGCTGTGATTTTTTATAGGTTTTTTTAAACGCGCCGCAGCTTTCTGGTTGTTGATGTGCATAAATTTTTGACGTAGAGGGGAAAGTTTAGGATTCAGTGGAGGGTCAGGGTCTTGCGACGATCGGGGGGAAGTTGTGATCCGTTAACGGCATCCAGTTGTAATGGATCAAAAGTTATGTCTGCACGTCTTGGTTTTTGACGTCGAGATTGTGCGCCTCCCTCTCTGTTTTATCCCCCCACCACACTTTATGAGTCGGAAGCGGTCCAGTCTTTAGTATCGAGGTCTATGCGTCTGGCTGCAGAGACGGCCCGGCGCGGGAGACGAGACGACGTCTTCCGGACGTACACGCAAGTCAGGGAGGTATCGAAGTACTGTACATTGTCGTGGGCTGCGTCAAATCATGTACGTACAGAATAACATTCCGTACGTCACATATTTCTGCTTCATTTGCTTGTTTGCGGTGGCCTCGCTTGGCGGAGCAGATACCCCCCCCCCCCCCCCCCCCCCCCCGCTAGGCCTCCTCCCCAGACCACAGCGCGCCCACCCGTCACCTCCCCTCCGGGGAGGGGGAGCTCCCCCCTCCCCACCCCCGTCCCTGCACTGCAGGTCCCCAGTCCGCCCCAAGTGATGGCGGGGTAAGCTGCCCTTTGGCCCTCCCTCACTATAGCAGACGTCTATCCGCTGGACGGGGGACGGCAAGGACCCTCGGCCCTCAGCGGCTCCAAGGGGACACCTGGGGTGCAGGAGGGAAGGGGGAGGGAAAGGGGGGGAGCTAGGACAGTCAGCGGACACCTGGGGTGGAGAAAACGGAGAACTCTCCCCAGGTTAAAACCTTAACCGTATCGCAATATACCTGGAAATGTGAGAAGCTGATGTGAGCCCTTGAACTGTGCCAACAGTTCAGTCAAAATCATTCAGACAGCCCTAAAGAAGCTAAGCTGGCAAGACAGCCAGCTGTTATGAATGCTCACGCCGCTGCGGGGGGCCAGGCGCCTGGGAGTTATGCAACCACTATGCACTCGTGTCGGGCGGGCTGGTCTACCCTCCCGTTCGCAGGGGCCGAGCCGAGCTGTAGCGCGATCGTAATTGAACTGATACGTTTCTCCTCTAGTTTTTGAAGTCGATTTTTTTTCTGAAATATGTACTATTATGCAACTACACCGCGTGAGTGAAATATATTGTACCCCTATTTTCAACCGAAAAAAAGACGCAAAATTGCGCGACAAACTCCAAATTACCTTCCTTTTAAAGGAACATCGATCACGTGTAACCGGCATATAAAGTTTAAAACCGTTTTAAAGTATCATTCTTAAAAAGAATTTGGAAAATGTAATAGTGTCGGTAATCTTTGCAATATTTCTGCAAAAACCTTGAATCTCAATAATTTTTACTGTGTCTCGTGCATTCTATTGAGCACAGGAGAAGGCCTCCAGCTTCAGTAAGCCTCTCAATGCGGTGCAGCCTTGTTTCCAGCCAGCCCCACCTGCGAGTCGAACTTTGTTCATCCACCCACAGTGTGGCTTTGTCTGGGCCAGCAATCCACTCATTTCCCCAGGTTCGAGACAACCAGTTGGGGACTGTGAAAAAAGAAGGGTTTCATCTCAGTTTTATCGAGGCACTATTTGTGTTTGGTTTCTTCTCATAATCTGCTTTATTCGGCGATTTGTGCTATTGACACAACCCATCTTTGCGTCGTTGCGCAGGGAAGCCTTTCTATATTGGAAGCGTATTCTTGCTGGAGTTTAAAATTTATCTCGACGACAACAACTCAATGTGTACCAGATAATCGAACACCCCATGCAGCTTTTGCCTGACGTTCAGTGCATAGTTCGTCCGCTAACATCACCGCCGCTCACACTGTGGAAGCTGCCGTTGCAAGACCTCCTTCTCTCTTGCTCTCGTACTCCAGGCTCCCCCCCCCCCCCCCCCCTCCTTCTAACCCGCGTCTCGGCTCACGTCGCGTCGCACAGCTCCGCCCCGCGTCGTGGCGCGCCGCTGTAACTGCCGCCTGCCGCCGCCTAGCTGCTGCTGCTGTGTACATACCGACGGGGAACACCAATTACTTTCGCGGCAATAGCGGTCGTGCGTGACCCGCCGCCCCCTGCAAATATACCGTGTGACCTGTGTGTACAGCGCGGCGCACAGCGTACAGCAGCGCGTACAGCAGCGCGGCCTGGCGGCGGGGGAGGGCGGCACGGCGCGGCGGACTTGCACTCTCATTAGCCGGAGTCGAATGAACGCTGAGAGCTAGCTCTCGCAGTGCACAGAGACACGACCCATCGCTCCGCGCTACACACCCGAGAGAGAGAGAGAGGGAGAGGGAGAGAGAGAGAGAGAGAGAGAGAGAGAGAGAGAGAGAGAGAGAGAGAGAGAGAGAGAGAGAGAAGGGGTGGGGAACTTCTACTAACGTATCTAACGTCTGCTGCGGACTTGTTTGCAACGCGCCGATGTCGCTGCTATGTGCATATGTCGGGAGACGGCCATAGCCTTTCGGCGGTCTTGATCTTGTCATTGTCAGCTAGGGAGACATTAGCGGAAGTCATAATGGTAGCCACTCTGCTAACATCGTCTCACAATTTCACGACGGCTTCTTTCCTCGATTTTCTTGGAGTCGATGTGGCATGATCAAAAGTATTCTAATACAAAACATTTTAGACAAATAGCAAAATGTTTTGATTATTCCAATTAAAATTGGACTCCTGGCGACCACTCATTTTCCTCCGCGTGCGGTGCGGGCTGAGCACGCACTGCCCCCGCCCCGTCTTCCAGTCGGTGATCACGGTGCTTACTGCCCGTCACTAGCCAACACTAGCCGCACCCACGTCTTCTTCCGCTCCAGTGAGGGCTGCATTGGCTCCTTTGACAGCGGCACGGCTGGAGGGCCTCCACCGGCCTCCACCGGCCTCCACCGGCCTCCACTGGCCTCCACCGGCCTCCACTGGCCTCCACCGGCCTCCACGGCCTCCACCGGCCTCTACCGGCCTCCACCGGCCTCTACCGGCCTCCACCGGCCTCCACCGGCCTCCACCGGCCTCCACTGGCCTCCACCGGCCTCCACTGGCCTCCACCGGCCTCCACGGCCTCCACCGGCCTCTACCGGCCTCCACCGGCCTCTACCGGCCTCCACCGGCCTCCACCGGCCTCCACCGGCCTCCACTGGCCTCCACCGGCCTCCACTGGCCTCCACCGGCCTCCACGGCCTCCACCGGCCTCTACCGGCCTCCACTGGCCTCCACCGGCCTCTACCGGCCTCCACCGGCCTCTACCGGCCTCTACCGGCCTCCACCGGCCTCCACCGGCCTCTACCGGCCTCCACCGGCCTCCACCGGCCTTCAGTGCGACCAGCGAGTCGAGTGGGTCGCTCGGCTAGGCCTCCGACTCCCCACCTCCGAGCGGACACTCTAGTTTGAACGGGGAGCGAGCTGGAGCGAGCCCTTACGACTGCGATATGAATATTCAAACGACTCCGCGTTGAGTAAGCTCCAGCAGCTCGAATCTAATACTCCTAATACTACTGGTATGCGCTATATTGGTACCAATTTGAGTTGAGAGTCGATGTAACAAAGACTGGTTTATCAGATTTTGGAATTCGAAATAATGTAAACGAACTGGCTATTTGAACAGCTTGAGTGCAGCGGGAGAGAGGGGATGGCCAGAGCGGAACGCGGGTGGGGGCTCCGTTGAGATGCAATACGCTACAGCACTGCATGCGAGCGGGTTTTTGGCTCACTCCGCGAGCCGTATAACAAAGTGGACTGCACTGAATTGAACGCGGACCGAGCGGGTGGAGGCTGGACAGGCGCGGGCGGAAATATCTGCGAGCGAGATGTATTCAGGCGGACTGCTGCCCTCTTCAGACGGTCGGCACGGCTGGTCTGCTGGCCCTGCCCTCCCCTGCCCTGCCCCGCCCTGTCCTGCCCTGCCCTGCCCTGCCCTGCCCTGCCCTGCCCTGCCCTGCCCTGCCCTGCCCTCCCTGCGCCGGCCCGCCGATGTCGGTGCACTGGCCTCTGGGTTTGCGATATTCCCCGCCGTCTTTCCTCTCCTCCCAACTCTCCCTCTATCCACAAATCCCTCCCCAGTTTACCCAGTTTCCGCAATCGTCCCTTGCTGCTGCGCTGCTCTTTTGCCTCTTTTTTCATCCCGACGAGAAGTGCGCCATGTGCTGAACAACATTCTCATAGCTGCTCGCCCTGTCCCTGGCGTCTTTTTATTCTTGAGATGTGCAGCTGTCCCACGCGACTCACGTGGTCATCATAACTCACGCATTGCAGCTTCTGAATACAGGCTGACGTGGTTCTCCCTCTTCACACCGCCCGGCGTTCCTAGGTCATCACGGAATGTTAACAAAATTAATCGATCCTGGGGTCTTCCAATCTAAAGAAAACATTGTATTGGCTGTGAGCGTACAAAAAAAAAGTGAATTTCAATTTTAAATTTAAAAAAAAAAGACAGTGCACCTGCGGTGCGTGGACTGCACGACGCGATTTGGATCTGACCGCTTGACCCCTATTTATACATTGCGTCCCGATTTGTCGTTGTTGCGGTCGATCGGCCGGCGGATGGCGCGTGCTGGGCGGGGTGGGGCGGGGCGGGGCGTGGCGGGGCCGGGCGGGGCGGGGCGGGGGGTTGCGCTCGGTGCGCTTTTGAAGTACGCGCTGGGGGCGCGCATGTATGCATCCACCTCATTACATGCGCCGCAGGGCCAGCGGTCACGCATGCATCAAAATAACTTCATTCCGATCGAGAAATTCCAGAGAGGTTTATTATCGGGGAAATCGGAATACTGCATATCATAAATCGGTCATACCTCATCAATCCATTAGTCCCTCCAGGGTGTTCTTCGGATCGCCTTCAGATGCGAGGCTTGAAGCCAGTTTCGTCACCTCTCCTTCGCATCACGGTCATGGATGTGGAACAGTCATAGAGCTTGTTGGGAAGGTATCGGGTGCCTTCTAGATCCATGGAAGTAACGATAAGCGAAGGGCCCCTCGGAACTGTACCAGCCAAACGCTAGCTATGGCCCTGTACCCCTGAATGCCCCCCCCCCCCCCCCCCCCCCCCCCCCCCCGGGGCGGCTGGCCGGTGACCGCACCACATCGAGCACTGCCGAGTGAGAGGGCGAAACACGCAATATTGGCCTTATGCGTATGTATAGGTCATTGATTTAGAATGGTGGAGTGAAACAACATCACATGCACCCGGATACTCGATAGGGTACTCCAATGAAGCCTGAAACGGAAGTCGAAGAACAAGCAGAAGAACACAAGCAAGAAGGGCAAGGGGCGAGGCGGTGGATAGGAAGTGTTTCTGTTTGCCCTTCTTTGTGTACTTCAGGTTGCCCTTTGACCTCCGTGTCAGGCTTCCTTGGAAGACCCGCGAGCTCACAGTGGCTTGGCTCAGCTTGGCTCTGCGAGTGCATTTCATTGTGGAGCCCGCTAGCAATTGCAATAGCATCCGGTGCGAAAATATTCCGTTGACAAATCGGTAGTGTTCCGTAATTTTGAAAAATTAACCTAAATTGATACGAAAGGAAGTAAAAATAGCATTTCTGTAGTACCTTTATATAAAACGATAACGTATTTTGGTGCAAATCGTTGCCATAAGTAGGCTGGTCCGACCCTGCCCTGCGAATGTAGCTTGATTTAAATGACGTCGTTAGCAATCTAAGTGTTCTCCGAGTGGAACAAACGTTAACATCCTTTGTTCTACGGGGAACAGCACTAATAACTCATTAATTAAACACAAGTGTGGTTTTATGAGATCATGCGATGTTTACCCCAGCACCGGGAAATCGGATTTTGCCTGCATCGTTATACCAGTCAGACTCTTTTGTGTTCCTGCTTTGGAACAATAATTATGTCAGCCATTTAGACAAGGAACAAAACTATAGTAAGCACTGCAGGCGAATAAGTACTTGCTGACCAAAGCGTAATTTATTCACCAACTAGGTAATGCAAGTCTGTCAAACGTTCGACTCGCAGTGTGACATCTTTCTCGAGTCGTGAGTAAAGTGTGTGCTTGACTTCGCCTTGGACTGTCCAGTGAACTAAATATAGCTGTCTCTTTCAAGCCTGCTGCCACCCTTTGGTGCCTGGTCACAGGCCCCTTCCTTCCGCTTCCTCTTCTATCTCGCTCTGTCTGTTGCCGTCCGCACCATGTCGCACTCACTCCGTCTGCCTTTGGTTTCGCGAAGGGTGACTTGAGGAGGGAGAGAGACTGCACCGTCACGTGAATAATCATTTGTGTTGTCTGAAACAAGTAATCGAAGCTAGCCACGTTGTCTGCGCATTCATTTCGATCTAGAGGCGCTTGGGCTCGATTTCCTGCCAAAGAAGCCATGTTCCATGTTCCTCGGTTTCTCCTCCGAATAATCCGGGCAGAGCAGGTCACGAGGCAAGCAACTCTCTACCTCGCCAGTCCCTCCCGTTGCGCCCCTGCACGGTTCCATCGCTGGTTCTCTCGGGTGTGGACCACTCCCCCAGGCCACGCGTATCGGTGCAGTGTACAGTAAACAGGGCGCGCGCATTGCGCAGGCTTTGATGTGTGCCGCCCTCACCCTTCCGCCACGCTACGCTTGTGCGCGTTCGGAAGGGGTGGAACTGTGCGTAAGACACCCTCGGGGGGGGGGGGGGGGGGGGGGGGGGGGGGGGGGGTAAGAATAAGGTGCGAGGAGGCTTCTCAAACTGGGCTGCGGCCGTCCGAAGAGAAACAGCTCCTAGCACGGACTAACACTGAGCGCACTATAGGCATCGGGGACGCGGGCAACCCTACTTTACCCCATTGAGCCTAGCTCCCAGCAGGAAGGAAAGAAACGAAAATTGT
>CABIKL010002810.1:0-11944 GCA_902196195.1 Aptinothrips rufus
GGGGGGGTGGAAGGATGGGTGGTCTGCGCCCAACTTACGGCCCTATGCCAAAAGCATGGTGAGTTTAGGTTAAACGTCTTAGCCGGTGACAACGGATGGTCGAAGAGTCGTCGTTGACCGAAATCAAACACATTGCGACAATTGTCGTAAAATTCCACAAAATTTCGATTTTGACGTCGAATTGACATCGATTCTATATGGGTACGAAGGGGACAGAGGGCGGAATACATTGGCCAATTTCTGTAACGTTCTTTATGGACGACTCCTAAACTAATTTTGATTTCTCCGTGTTACTTGTGTCAGCTTGTTCACAGAACTGTGAATAATGCGTGTTTGAGTCCGATGGCCAAACACAAAGAACTCAGGGCTTATTCTGACTGAAAGCGCTACTGCTTTAGACTGATTGGGTGATGTGAAAGGGATTGCGCAGCTCAAGCAGTTTGCCTACTTTCAAGCAGGAATATCTTTGATGCCTACCGACAAAGCCGTTTCTTTTCGTGTTTGTTCTTCTGGATACGAAATGCAAATGTCATTGTTTTCCACTAATCTTAAATGAAATATTTTGTAATCTGATGTGCAAAATGTGAAAGTTTCATGGACAGATTGCTGGGATTTAGTTAAGTTTAAAGAGAGCTTAGCGGCGAGGAGACGCACTGAAAGACACTCTACCCAGTGAGAAATCATCAACGCTGATATCGTGTCGATATCGAAATCGACGTAAATGTGGGCCTGAAATCGTCGAGTTAGCGATATTCGACATCGTATCGACGTCGTTTCGACACCACCATTTCTCACTGGGTAGTGTTGGCACTGGTGGCTAAGTATTCGGTGTGCAAGCGAGGAGGCTACACTCCGATCAGAGCTTGGAGTCTGAACACTGAGCAGGACCACCTAAATGTTAAAACTTTTGAAATCCGCTCTTTTAAGTTGCTTGTTTAGACCATTAAGTAGCTGATTCAAATTTCGCGTTCAGTTCCCTGCCCAATCCATTCGGCAAGCTCAGAAATTTTGCTCACAAAAAATCCAAGAGGATTCTTTTCAAGCTCAGCGCGTTCTATCTACTCGTTTGTTGAGCCAACTCGTCAAGTGCCTAGGGAGATCTCGGACACGGCATTTCGGAAGGGGTGTCCTTTTGTCTTCTTGCAGCGGTAATCAGGAAAGAGCGGCCCGCGGGCTGCAAAGAAAGAAAGAGACAGGCTTATGCAAACTGAACAGGTCCGAGAGAGACAGCTAGATCGTCTTTCCGGTCACTTTGTGACGATGGCACCTCGGTGTGACGGAGCTCCCTCCAGCTGCAGTTCGTCCGAATTCCTCCAGTGTGTGCGAATGGAGCCGACTGCGCGAGGCGTGCACGAGGGAAGTTTAATTAAGAGACCTTCTCGAGGGAGAAAAGACAGATTTCTATGTTAACCCTTTAAGTTTTTAAGTGTTGGATCAATGTCATCTCCAAGACAGGCCTGAGAACTAACAGTGAACTTTTGAACACCACAAGTTTAAGTTACCATAATCAGTGTAAGTAGTACTCGGTGGTTTTCATGTCTCCTGAAAGTGATGCGTGTACCTTGCGTGTGGCAAGCTGTCCCTCTGATTCATACGCACTCTGCTGTGTGGGCATCCCGCGTGCAGCATAAGATGAGGCTCCGCCAAGAACCATGGTGAAACGAGAACTGCCATACTTTTCTCAGGTATACAAACATTAGTTTCTTTCGCCTGTTGCCAAAACAAGAAATTTTAGTAGGTTGTTATTGGCACTAGCTTCAATCCTCCACATCACATTACTTGAGTAGGGTAAGAGTTACCCTAGACCGTGACCCCTGATTTAATCAAGGTCTTCCACTATGACGTAATTTTGTTTTTATACGAAATGTAACATATTTACGCTTAAGCAGATTTGTGTGTTTCAGAATAACTGTGTCACTCTTCCTGTGCTGAGTCATCCTGCTGTTCAGTACATTTTGTTTACCGCGTTCAATTCCGTCCATTGCAGTAACCCAAAGTAACCTAAGAATGAAATGGAAAAGTGTTGGAAACAATGGAAAGCGCACATGGCACATTTCTCGTAATGTTGATCGCCCCTGTCTGCTTTAACTTCTTGCTGTGATATCTGAGAATCTGAGAGTCAGTGTTAACCTGTCGGTAACAGATTGGGAAGCAGACTTTCTACTGTGTACGGAGCATGTGTTGAAAATGTTCTATGTTTAAATTGTCTTTCAATGTCTGTTTTTGGAATGTTTTCAGATAGATTACTGGTATTGAAATATACATCACATTCTGAAAATCTGTCCTCTGTATGTTATTGCTTGCGTAAGTTGTCTTGCTGTCTTATATTTGTGCACTGCTCTAGTTAATTTTCTGGAAAAGGCTGTGAGTTTCATTGGTTTTATGTCATTTTCTCAATGGGTTGTCGGACATTTATTAAGAGCTTTATGTAGGAAGATAGAAAAAAAAATTAGGGTACTATTTTACCTTGAATAAGAATTCTAAATGTAATATATTGTTTTATACAGAGTAAATAAATATTTATTTTCGCTTAGATGTACATATATTGAGCTTACCTTCATCACAAATTAGAATTACGGTAAGCTGATAGCAAAACCTTGCTAATTTAGTGCCACATTATTCTGCTGTAGTACTATTTACTGGAATACTTCTACAGCACGACTATTAATGAAAAGAATTGTTATAGGCAGCTCTATGTAATGTTCCTATGCAAAATGTCAAATCTAAAAAATAGAAATGCTGAATGAGTTGAATATTTTTTTTATGAAACTTAATTGTTTACTACCTTCCGATCCAATTTACGACTTAAGATTTCAGAATTTTTTTTTACTCTCACGGAATAAGCCGTTTTGATGGTACACTCGTAGCAATTGATGTTCCTGTTCAACGTACAGGCAAATAAATTTTTTGGAAGTTTTCAATGTAACCCGCCGCGAGGAACTCAAGAGATCAATTTTCTAAAGGCAAAAGAAAAGTGAATATATTCACGGGCCTGACGTCCTTGCCGTTGGCCAAGTGAGGCAACGTAACGCAGCGCGAAGGTCGACCTAGCGCCTGAACAGCAGGCAATCCAAGACACTCTGCGATTTAGCGCCCGCAAGTAGGCAACCCAACGTACGCTGCGACATAGCGCCCGCAAGTAGGCAACCCAACGCACGCTGATACAGCGCTGCTTCGGCCTGGCCAACTGTAGAGAACAGCCTGACAGGCTCTGTCTCTGTCTCTCGCTTCTAATCGGTGGCGCCCGAAGGGTTGAGAGTTGGCGCTCGCGCACCTTCCGGGGGCAGGGGAACATTTTGTTTCCAACATCAATGCGGCGCTTTTGATGCAGCGTGTCTGCTCTGGCTGTACTCCGCGGAGTGTCGTCCTCGTTGTGACCCGGATCGCCATCGCCTTGTCTGATCTTTAAATTCTTCTAAAACGCGCTGCTGCTGCTGCTGCTGCTGCTGTTTATCGCTGATGGACTGGAGCGAGCTGGGCGAGGAGTCTCGCGTCATCCAAGTCCTGAGGTAAGGCAACTCCGTCGAAACTGTTCCTTTGATGCGGCCCGCCAAGTAGACGCAGCCTCAGGGAGGGTACTCGGACTAGCACTGTTTCAGCGGTCTTTGAACGGGTCCAGGGATGGGAGGAGGGCACCATCTCTGCTGCAGGACCAAAACACGCTCGCGCATCACTGCTGTGTCCTTCTGAGGTCATTCCCCGTTCGCGGCCGCACTGCTGCTTCGAGAGGAGACAACAGCAGTATTCCAAACGCATAGGCAGGCAAACTATGCTGTGTTCCAGATCGTTTTCCTTGAGACTTGAACTCCGCTGCGTGAGTCACTTCCGGGGCCCAGTCCGATGCCGCCCACCTAGACTCGGAATCTTCCCGGGTAGCGGTGTGATAGTCAGTGTAATAAGGCAATACATGCTGGGCCGGTGTCTTGCGGACCACGCTAGGATCAGCCTATCCCTGTCTTGGTCTAAGAAACAGGCGCGGGTCGAGAAGGACGAACTAGGCCGGGCCGGGCCGGGAGTGCCGCGTGCCTATCCTGCCTGTCCTGCCTATCTTATGACACCTAGCGCGGCGCCGGCCCAGCCACGCGGCGAGGAGAGGACTGGAAGGCGCGCGGCACCCGTTAGCATTGGCGGCCCCATCCTGTCCCCACAGCGTGCCCAGGCGCAACCAGAGGGTCTCCAGAGGGAGAGAGATGCAACCCTCACGTGGCCTGGAGGCCTCTCATTGGTTCGGGCCGAGCTAGAGGTCGAGCCTTGCCGACTGTCTCCAGCAGGCAGCGACAGATACACTGACCTCTCCGCGGTGCACGCGGTCCAATCCGGTCCAGTGCGGTGTGGCGCAGCGCGGCGCGGCGCGGCGCGGCGCGGCGTGGCGTGGCGTGGCGTCCTTGATGAGTGGACCACGGCTTCCGTATACATGCAAAACATTGGGTCAATGTCGATCGACTCGATGATAAAGGAAAGGCAAAAACATGTCTGGCGCGCGCGGCTATCGACCCCAGAGGCTCTCGAACCCCAACCGAGGGCGCAGCCATGGGAGGGGTCGCCAACTGCGTCGACCCCGCAGTGCACGGTGCTGTCAGTCAGAAAGTGAAGATTACGGTGACGGTGTCTCGTCCAGGTCTGGTCATTCTCGTCGTCCCTTCTCCCTTCGCTCTCAAGCCTAGCCGCTGCTGCCGCTGCTGCTGCTGCTCGGATCCAATGGAGAGAAAGGGGGGAGAAATATTCGGCCCTCCAAGTAGGCAAAGCCCACAACTTTACCCCCAGACTTTCTACCCCCGCCGCCCCAAGACACCCTTCTGTGCTACGGGAGAGCGAAGGGCTTTAGCCTCACCATGCGCTGTGCCCTGTCCGCGCCTGACTTCAGGTCCTTCAGGTCCAGGTGACCATTCGCCCCCCCCCCCTCCCCCTTTTCCCCCACGTCGAGAACCATCGTCAGCCTCGCCAGCCGTCCCTACCTCCCTCCTCCCCTCCCACCAGCTGGCTCGGCTCCACTCAGCTCTCCTCGGCTCGGCTCGGCTCGGCTCCGCTCCGCTCGGCACCGGCCCGGCTCCATCACCGAGACCGAGACACCGACTTCTACACTATTTGCTCGCCTGCAGCCGAGCCGAGCGCACGCAGAGAGCGCCGACCGACCTCACCGGCGAGACACACTTCTTCGTTCGACTCAGCCGAGCCGACTCGACTCGACTCGGCTCGACCCGACCGCCGACCGGGACTTGCAACTCTCCTCAGCACCTGTACCGCTGTGCAACAACCAAACAAACCTGTTTCGGCGTCGCTCCCGCCGGTCAATAGTGTCCCCATTTCGAGTCGGATTCCCGCTCCGAAAAGAAAAGCGTTTTGTCGCTCCGCGGGGTTCATGAACGAGTGTACGTGTTGGTGAGAGGGAGTGTGTGTGCGAGTGATAGTGATACTGTGCTAGTGAGCGAGAAAGGTGGCCAACCCAGAGTGCAACACCAGCAGCCCAGCTGCCTCTGCAGACGTCTCCTCGTCTGGATTATCTTCGTTCCGGCGTGGTCTACGCTTCGTACTTTGGAAGGTAAGTTCGGCTCAGTGTGGATCGACCACGACGTCTGCCCCGTGTTCAATCCGTGCACAGACAGAAACAAAACCCATATTTTGGGCCAACCTAACCCCCAAACCGAGAATATAGTCGGACTGCTCCAAGAAGTAACTTGTTCGTGGGGGTAAGCGTCTCACATTCGTAGATTTACATCAAAGGCTCGGAAAAGACGGTAATTTTCGTCGTGACAGCTCGTCGGTGCACGAGAAGTCGTGTATTTCCAGTGCAACATACATCTCGCAAGCCGGTAATTTGATTAGTTTCCGAGCAGACCTTGTACAAACATGAACTGCGTGACTGCGAGCAGACGACAAAAGTGACGGTTGCAAGTTACTCCTTCCAGCAGTCTGACTATAAAACAGCTGAGATGAAAACAAAATAAAATTGAAGGTTGTTTAGAGACCTATTCCAGAATTCGCTTGAAGCACCGCACAGAACAACCAAAACCCAGAATCTGGGGCAACTCAACCCAGAAACAAAGGGTAAAACTATATTTTTGACGTGATTTTGAGACTCAATCCGAGACGCGTTTCGAAGCTTCCTGACCATTTTGCAATATGTCTCAAAATCACCCGCAAAAATGTTTTTTGTTTTTTTGTTTTTTACCGTTGGTTTCTGGGTTGAGTTGCCCCGGATTCTGGGTTTTGGTTTTTCTATGCAGACAATAAAAATGCTCAAAATTGTCCTTAAAAAAAAAGTGCTCAAAATTACATTAAGTAGAAACACTTTCACGCACTTGGCTTATAGGCAGCCGCGCGCATCCAGGATATTGGCTTGGGAGGGGGGCGCGGCTGAACTCGGAAACTAGCTTATTTACAGGGGCGAACGACGCGTGTTGCCTACCTCTCGGTCAATAGCACATTCGAGGAACGGCTTGTGGGTGAGGCAGGCACGGGGTGGGGCAGCAGCATCAATGCTCCCATTCCCCCGATTCCCCCTGCATGCATACTCGCCTGATTTCTGAATTGGGTTGGACCACAGACTGGACTCTGTCTCTCCTGAGTGTGTTTACGAGCCGTGTGAGTTAGATAGTCAGCTGAGCGTGTTCTCTGGAGATGGGTTGAGTCTTGCGTCGCCTAACGGGTCCTCGGCGTGGTGTGGCTGCGTGCCGTGCCCCCGCCCGCCCCCGCCCCGCCCCCGCCCGCCCCCGCCCCGCCCCCGCCCCGCCGAGCCCCGCGAGACGAGGGGAGGACGTCTTCTGCTTCTCGCTCTGCTTGGCTCCGCCGCCCTCAGCCGCCCTGCTCCACTCCGCTGCTCCTTGCGACTGAGACACGTCAGAGAATGAATGGACCGGCGATGCCGGCGACTCAGAGTCCGCCTCGCGGGGAATGCGGAATTTTGAGGGGGGGGGGGGGGGGGGGGGGGATGTGAGTCTCCATTGCATGTATTGTATAGACCAGGCATGTCTATGATTTCCTTAGCGTAGCTTGCATTTCCTTTTATTATTTTATTTCGTTATTTTATTTCGTTATTTTATTCCCATTCCCCTCGGACAAGACATTTCTTCTCTCACGGGCGTTAGGTCGGATGAGAAACAAACAGGGTACTGCATCGCGAAGAACAGCCGCCAAAGGTGCTTGAACCTAGGACAGTCTCTATGTATCCCTGCATGTTGATGGTGACTGGCCGAGGTGAATCATAGGAGCTAGAGCGCCACCTGACGGTGACCTTGCGAGTTTTCAAATTCCTCACCCGACGCCGACTTCACTCTGGCTGAGTAAATCGAAATTAACTGGTTCATATTTCGCGCTGTAAGAGTATGAAAATGCCGTTATAACTCTCCAATAATTTAAGGAATGTGTTCAACGAAAATCTCGCAAATTGACTGAGATGCAAGAATTTGAGATAAAATTCGTTACGACGCTACGCTGCTGTTGGTACGCTCGTAACGCGTAACTCTTACGCTCAAAAACAACACGTGGTTTCTCTCTCGGGCTTGCTTGCACTGGCTCTGTCTGTCTCGCCGCTCATTGACTGAGTCACCTGCTCAGGTGCGACAGATGCCATCTCCCTTCACACCTCGCTCTCTACAACAAGACTCTCCAGTTCCCAGTAATTTATGACCCCTTGACGAGCGCTCCCCATTGTGTTCGCCGAGAGTACATTCTCCGAAGGAGCTGCGCGCAGTCGTCAGAGGAATCAGGTGAAATTGATGCCGTACGGGTGAAATTGTCATCATGGTACATCGTGTCCGTTTAATTCTTTTATTATTGTAAGTTTGAGACTGTCCAGGGAACAAAGCCTGGAATTTCGGAGTACAATTTACAAAATTTCAATGAATGATTCCCGCAAATTAAATCTGAAATTCAAGAGCATATCGAATTTATTAGCCAATTCCAAGAAAATTTATCAAAGTTTTCTGGGATCTTCGTTCGGAGAAAGTTCGTCTTCTCGACTGGGGAGTCTTGGAGACTTGAACGCTGGGCGAGGCCAGTGCTCGGCGGGCGGCCGCGGCGTCTCGGTTCGCGGGAGGTGACGTCTGTCTCGGGGTTTGAAGAGGGGGGGGGCGGGGGGGGGGGGGGGGGCGGCCCTGGCCCTCGCAGCCGCGGGATCGCATTGCATTGCGGTGTCTGTGTCCAATGGTCATTAGTAGTAAGTGAAATGCACATGTTTTATTGAAGTGCCGCGACGAACCGTAGCGTCCTTGGCTGCAGTGACGGGCGGGCTTTGGCGCGGCGCGGCGTGGCGTGGCGTGGCGTGGCGTGGCGTGGCGTGGCGTGGCGTGGCGTGGCGTGGCAGTGTCCTGGGTCCTTTGCCCACCCCGTCCAGCGCGGTCCAGCCCGGTCCAGCCATTAAGAGCGCGCCTTGCCACACAGCAGCTGGCCTGCTACGTGAGTCCAATCTCACTTAACGCCCCAATTACATTCGTCCTCGTCGCCGAGGAGCTCTGTGGTCTTCCCGTCGCCCTCCTAACTGCCGTCACTCACTTTGCGAATTTTGGGGTTCAAATCTGGAAAATCAATTCAATTCGACCAGAAAATCTAGGAAGTGAGTGAGATATTGAATCTAGAAAAAAATTGAGGAAATCATATTGGCAACTCTTTGAAATTATATCTATTTCTCGTAGAAATGTTTAAACGTAGATTTGAACCATCGCAAATCATCTTGACGCGTAAAACATTAAATCAAGTGCTTGAACGAATTGCAGCATTAATCTTGGAAAAGGGAGTGAGGTGAATAACCTCATCTTAAAAATGAAAATTGTTGCACGCGGAAGTGATGGCTTTGTTCCCTCGGCTGCTAGGCTAGGTCGCCCTCAGATCAGGAGTCTGAAAAGCCTGAGGACGAGCCAGCAGGTAACATGAGGTCGACCAGGTAGGGCCAGGTCAAGCGCGATCACCCTAGGTCACCCTAGGTCACCCTAGGTCACCCTAGGTCAGGCCATCCGACCGCAGCAACTCTGACTCCGTCGCACAGCTGACCGCACACATATACGCTCCTCCCGCACACACACTGCAAAAACTTTTCTTCACTTGACGCCAAGTACAGTACCTTGATGACATTTTCATCGTTGAAAAATTACGTCTCATGTAACTCCTCTTCGTTTCTGACGATCGATTCGTCATGCGGGTTTCAGTTTGATTGCCAACATTCTCATATCAAGCGGCTAAACACACTCTTCTAATAAAATGTTGGGATTGTCTTAAAATGAGACGACTCAAATTTTTACAGAGTGTGAGGGGACCGCTAGGGCGTCCGTGACCTCTGGGCGGCCCCCCGGCCTCATCCCGCCCCCTGAGACTCTGCCGCCCCGCCCCGCCCCGCCCCGCCCCGCCCCGCCCCGCCCCGCCCCGCCCCGCCCCGCCAGTCCACTTGCTCCAGGAGAGGAGCAGAGCAGAGCGGGGCGCGGCGGGGCGGGGCGGGGCGTCTGATCGCCGAGAAGAGAACCAATTTACCGTTCCAGGTAGACTGGCCGGCCGGTCTCTGGTCTGCCGGGGCTCTGCTCTGCTCTCCTCGTCATTGCGCGGTCCTCGACCTATGTCATGCATCCGAGCCTGTCTACGATCATGAGCGATGTTTCTCCTGGGGGAGGAGGACGGGGGGGGGGGGGGGGGGGGGTGCAAAGCTGCCGACCCATTTAACTACATATAGGAGCAAAGGGGAGCAAACGAGGGATGTTGCCTACCTTCCAGGCAGAGCAGCATTCGAAGAACACCAAAGGAGAAATTTGGTGGGGGGTCAGCGGTCAACCCCTCCCCCTCCCCGTCCCCCCTCCCCCTGGACACGCACCTGGTCTCGACGGTCCGGGCGGCGCGCGGGACGCACGGAGATCACTGACTTGCAAGGGCTCAACGACTGACATACTTTCAGTTGTCTTTTCTTCTTTTTTTTCCTTTTCTTTCTTTTTTTTTGTTTATGCTCCGTGCTCCGTGAGCAGGTGTGAAGGTCACCAAGACGACAGTTACGAGCTGCAGTGTTCGTCACTAACTTCTGCTCGAGTGCTGACATTTGGACCTTGACGATCGGCATCAGCACCAATGAAAGTCCGATGACGACGGACTTGGTAAATACCTCATGATGAAATATTATTGTTCCAAAAGTATCCGTAGGCTATTCGAAAATGCCAAGAAAATATGTCACGAGAGGTGTCACGGGAGCGGGCAAGGGAGCTCAATATGTCACCTCCTTTCCTTATGCTCCTCCCCTGAGCAGGACCCGGGCAGGGATCGGAGCAGCGAAGGCGCGCCGTTCCCCCTACTGTAAAATAAAAATACCTGTTTTGGGGCCCCTTTTCCAGAAACGGGGGTGAAGGTGAAGTAACACCAGTTTTGGAACTTTTTGGAGTCATTTTGAGAGCTATACAAAAATGATCAGGACACTTTAAAACGCATTTTTACATAATCGTCCAAAAAAATTTTGAAACTGGTGTTACTTCACCCCTGTTTTGGGGGAAGGGCTCCCCAAAACAGGTATTATTTTTTACAGTGCCTGACCGCCGTGTAGACCGCCGCGCCCCCGACTTGCACACCACCCTCGGGACGGTGCCCGGGTTTCCCTAGGTTTCCCTGGGCGCCAGTGGAGGATTCCACGCGTCCTCTGGCGGGAGACTGGGTGAAGGTGGCCGCGCGGAGGGTGGGAGAGGGGGGGGGATGCATTAGTCTCTACTCCCTCTCCTGCTGCTCCCTAAGCTTCAGGCCTCTAGCGGACTAGGAGACTCGACAACTTACTGCTCAGTTAGTTGGATGGCTGGATTTCATAACGGCACCGGCGCCGAGAGGAGACGTCGAGTTAAAATTTTCTTCTGGAAACCGTGAGATGAAAACGATATCTTTCTTTCCAGTATGCTCATTCAAACCAGAAACTAGACTCTGAGCGGTTTCAGCGGCGCCGAAAAACAGAATCTAATTGCCATAGTTTATGTTTGTGCGCAGAATTTGTGCTGGACGAGCTAACCTTGTCAGCCTCGTCACGTTTTGTCGCCGTGTGGTCCCTGCCAGAGACCCTGCACTATGACTCGTTTGAATTGGGTTCGAACCCCGGCGCGCGTCAGGAACAACTCTGTCACGGCGATGACTTGGGCGGCCCTCCCTGCTCTGGGCCCAGACCAGACCCCAGCCCTAATGCACCGAGCCGCCCACGATGTGGTCAAATCGAGAGCGTCGTGTAATCAAACGGGGAGTCCGTACAGTCGCTTCAGAAAGGCAGCGCGGTTCTGGCCTGGCTGTGTCCTTCCGCAGCCCGTAGCTTACATCGCGGTTTGCGGGGTAGCGGTAAGACTTTTGAAAACAAAAATGCGCATTTTACATGGATGCGAGGCCAATCTAGAAGTCTTTCCTAAAGACTACTCATGTCTTATTTTTCGGTTCCTTGAAAAAAAAAAATTGTTTCACAATTTCTATTTGTTACCTAAAACTAACTAAAAATTCCAACCTGACCTTTCCCGTCGTTTTCTGTTTCGCAACTCGTATCCTAGCTTTGACCGAAAAAATTCTCGGCGCTTTGTTAGGTTTGTTAGGCTTTACACGTATCGTCTGGTCTCTCCTCTCCTCTCTGTGCGGCGCAACGCGATGCATGCCTGTGCACCTGGCCCCCAGGTAAAAGGATAGGGCCGAGATAAAGGAAGCCGGCCCCCTCCCCCGCCCCCTCCCCCTCCCCCAGCATCTCTATCCATCCTCCTCTCTGGACCACCTCGCTGGCCGGCCACAGGTAGGGTACTCACTACACGCCCAGTCTGTGGGCCAGCCGCTGGGGACCGTCCTTAACTCGAGTGTTTCCTGCGCGAGTTAACTTAGACTATTCAATCAAAAAGGATTTGAATTAGTTCCAATTTTTTAAAGGATTATGCCCATAGTCAGGAATTTTTTCAGCCGAGACTGGAAACAAAGGAAATTTTTCAAAATTTCCGTACTACTTTTAACTTTTTTTTTTTTTTTTTTTATA
>CABIKL010002811.1:0-11937 GCA_902196195.1 Aptinothrips rufus
GGGGGACACGTGAAATAAGAAATACACGAGAAAGGCTAAACACTTAATTTAGGTGGACAATTTTCTGCTCTGGTAATCCCTTATGTAAGCACGCCAGACTCTAAAAACTTGTCCATAGCTTCACTATGTTCTCCAAATTTCTTGCTTAAGTACTGTTTTGTACTACTGTAGACAAATTTGTGCGCACTTATGGGGACATTTTGTGTATACTCTTGTGCATAAAATTGTGATTTTATGCGTGCACACAGAAGTACAAAACCAAATCACAACTTTAAAAAAAAAAATTAAGGACAAGGTAAGACAGTGCTTTGTTCTGCACAAAATAGTCCACAAGAAAGTACGGATTTTCTTTAGTCACAATTGAAATGTCTCTGAAATTTTGGTTGGAAAAAAGTACATTTGCAATCTAGTGTGTAGGTTAAGCGCGTGATATATGGTGGGATTATGGTTTCAAATGACACTAGAGCAGATTAAAGTCATCTGTGATCAGCTCTTTTTGACTGCCCGTTCTGAAGTGAGACAAGTGCGAGAAGAAGGAAACGGGCCACAGAACTTAACAGTAACGCGCACCAGGCATCAGTCTCTTGCAATATTCTGGTTCCTCTGACTCGGGCCGGAGTCATGCCATAGTGGCTAAGATTAAAATTACCCACCATTTTGAGAAAATTGCCCTTTCTCGGAAACACAGAGCCCGCGGGGTGCGGCGCGGTTGAGGAGAGGACTGAAGTCGGCGTGGACACACGCGAGGAGCAGCTTAGACGAACAGCCAGGTTCAACGGCCGCCGTTAGAAAGCCATGGCGCGCCACCCCAATCAGTGACACGCATTTGGAATTAAGACCACGACCACTTTTAGTTTGACGCCCAAACTCAAACTCACGGTAACAGGTGAGGTAAAGTTGAAGAGCCAGGCCCTTCCGAAGCAAGATTCGGATGAAAAACGCCAGGGGTACCAAAACCCCATGGAATCTGATTAGCAGACTCTCGGACGATGACGTGAGGGCCTTAATTGCAAGTCCAACAGAATAACTTTTTCACCGTTTAACATTCTTAACTGTTTTTGCTACTTGCCCTAAATTTCAGTAGGACCTATAGAAAAATTTTCCCACACTCGAAATGTCTAATAACTTTTTTGTTTGGAATTAATTAGTATCGGTTTTACACGCCACTATAATTAGTAACAATATAGTAACGATTTAGTAAAATTTGTATGGTCAAGTGGAAAAAAATTGTCACTAATTTTAGCTACGTAAGTCCGAACAAGAAAGTTAATAGAGTAAGGGGGCATTTCACGCCAAATAAGGTATTTCTTACGAGTAATGCGGAGGTCCTCTGTTCTTGTTAATAGGAGTTGTCGTTTACTTTCTGAACTCCTCAGGCATAGCAGAGATCTCTCCACAGTAAAGGGGTGGAGGCTGTGTGAAGGGCGGGCGGGTTGGGGTCACACAAGCACTGCGGTTTACGGCATCATGAGGCATTAGAAGGGCTCGTAAATAATGGAAATTGCAGCGGCACAGCTCTGCCCGGCGCTAGCTGCCCTCGATCAAACTTTCCGCTTACGTAAACCGAACTGACGTAAGCTGATTCCGACCACAAACTCGCGTATTTGGCGAACAATCCGGGATGATGTGAATAATTGAATTAACTCGCCCCGCATTCTCTATAGTTTTCAATCGAGTGGTGTTTTCGATTGCACTTTGTCAAATCGGGTTGGTAAGAGAGACCTGCACCTGTAGTATGAGAAGCTGGGTTCCAGCCCGGAACCTAAAGGGGACCTCCGGGAAGGATCTGTGTGACCGATGCAACATTCAGAGATCCCGGTTCTCGAATCAAGAGCAGCACGATACTTGATTTTTCCCACTTGACCAATTCGTTTGACTTGCACTATGAACTGGCTCATTTTCACGTCTGCGGCGTGCTGCAGGATGATTAAAGCTGGCGCTTCGAACACAGAAGGTTTTTGGTTCGAGATTCAGTAGTGCCAGCGACAATTTTCGCGGAATAGTGAAGATATCTACAAGTAGGGTTAAAATGTTCTCGTGATTTTCCGTCGCAAACATGTGCTCTTTTAAAGATGTTTATATGCACAGATAAACTGTTCACTTAAATTAAGTGAACTACTCGAAGCAAGCTTATCCTACTAAAAAAAATCTTCGAACTGGCGCTTCGAATTTTTTAATAAAAATAATAACTCCATTTTGCACTCCGCTTAGATCTAGTTCACTTGACTTACCTCAAGAGCGCAGTTTCCCAGGTGAAAGTCCTGACAGGCGACACGACTCGCTTTGCCGAGAATCTACATCAGCACGGGCTGCCCGTTCACTAACAGTAAGACGACCTCAGGGGCCATCCATAAAGGACATTCCGTGTCTGCTGGATGGGTGGGCTGGGCTTGTCCAACTGGTCCGCGTATCTAAATATACATGGTGACGGAAGGCAACATTCCAGGAAACAGGGTGTGAGGGGGTCGACACAGATAGATTTTACCCTGATGTCCCTTAAGAATGACCCCAAGAGAACGAGCCGGGCAAACCACTACATGGGGTCTATGATATGGTGATATGGGCCGCTCGGACGGCCTTCTCTACCCTACGCAACGGATGAGCGAACCGCACGATGAGCAACGCAACGAAAAGCCTGCCAAAATCAAGCCGCATGAAGATTCGCGGCAACGCCACGCCACGCCACGACACGCTCCAGTTCGCGAAGCATTATTCTCATTACATAATCGTGCTCTGCTTCCCCACACGAAATGGATTTATGGATGAGTCGCTCACTTCAATGCCTCCGCGTCCCTTGAGCCGGCGCCCCTCCCCCTCCCCCCTCCTCTCCGCGGCGACGCGACACACACACGCATCCCGCGCACATGGTGAGTCGTCCCGGACCGAAATAGAAGAAAAAGGGTGCGTTGCGTACCGTGCGAGACGAGGCAAGGCGGGCCCAAACCCCGGATGGGCAGAGCGGCACGGCTACACTGTAAATGTAAATGCAGACTCTTTAGAAAATAAACGCCTAAACTTCTCATAAATTTTGCAACGAAAGCGAACAAAGTCGCAGTTCCAGCATCGATTCCTGCTACAAATCTCAACTGCCTGTGGCGCACTCTACAATTTATTTTTACTCAGCAGCCGTTCAAGTATAAAGGGACGGATTTTGACTTGAACCCTCCTAACTAGAGTACTTAATGTAATATTGGTAAAACCAAAGACTTAATTTTCAAGGCCCGGTAGGTAACCTCAAAAGTAGCTTGTATATGCAAATGTGATCTGCGGTCCGTTGCCCAGACCTCGCAGTGATGTGCACTCTCATTTCCTACAAACAAATTTGATCATGTTTATGAACACATCTGGTCATACTATGATCCAAAGTAACCGTCATAGCTACGAACAAATCAAGTGATTCGTATTATGTCCAAATTTTATTCATACATGATCGAGGTCAACTTTGTTCATACAAGGAACAGCTTTGTTTAAACGTTGTGACGGGTGGGGGGTTGACAGTAAGAGATGAAGTGTGTGCTCCCTGGCGATCCGTGTAATGTACCTACCTTGCACTCATAAATCGGTAATTAAGTTATGGTAGATGGTAAATGACGAGCCTCATATATCAATCACTTCACACTAAATGTATTTATATACAAAGTTAAACCTAATCTTGAAGTGCATGACTTTGCGCGTTCCATGCGTGCGATGTTTGCTTATTGTACAGACATGTGCACAAAAGGTACGCGTATAATATGCACAAAATCGTGTATCTCAAGAGGTCAAACTTCGTACAAATGTTCGCACAAATTTGTACAAATACATTTAGTGTGTAGTGGGGGTCACGTGACGACATCGAGTGTCTACCGCTTCAAGGACTCTAAAACGCGGCACTGCACTGCTCCACGGTGACGGTGCGTCCCTCAAAGGCCGGGCCGCCGAGCACAACGTAAGCAGGGGCAGGCAGGGCAGGCAAGCGAGGGAAGTCAGTCTGTTGTGAGCGCAGCGCGCCGCTCTTCCTCGCACCCGCCCCGCCCCGCTCCGTTTCGCCTTGCCCCGCCTCGCCCCGCCCCGCCCAGCCCCGCAGGTAACGAGTGAGGCGAGGCGAACGTATCTCAGCCTCGCCTGAACCATACCGTGCGGCGTACATGCGTATTCATGGAGAAACAACGTGCATCCCCTCGGCTGGCTGGATGGCTGATTCGCAGAACAATTTACCGATGTCCTGTCTCCATTCGGCGTATGAGCGTTCGATCACCGGCAGGGAGGCTCGGATCGGACCCGCAGCTCGTGGATACTGTGGATACAACCTCCGCTCGATAACAACAATATCCTGGAAGCATCGAACAAGCTCAGGCTCCACTCTGCTCATGGCTCGACAGTGCTTGCACCGGGCTAGTAATCACATTACTGTCCTCAAGAGGCTGATGGTGCCGGTACACTTCATTTTGAACTATGGTCATTACCACTGACAATTATTGGTAAAAAATTTACCAGTATTCTGTTAATGGTAATTTTCTTTTAACCATGAAAAATAATGGTAATTTAGGCCATCTGGTCAAAACTTACCGCACTTGAAACACTGGTAATCTGCAATAACCGTCGTCTTGAAATTACCATCAAAAAGTATGGTAAAATTACCGGAATTCCAAAAACAGTGTTTGGTTTGGCTTGTTTTGAGCATGGGGCTCGGAGTCCTGCCCATACTCCACGAGGCGGACAGACACCTCATGTGACGGTGATAGTGTACACATTGTTATTTCCTTAGGAACAAATTTGTTCTTATTATGAACTGTTTTGGTCATACAACGAACAAAAACGAACCCTCATAGCTACGACCAAACAGGTTGATAATATTTTGATCAAGCTTGTCTCATAATGTGGTCAATTTTGTTCATAATACGAACAGATTTGTTCATACGTTAAGACAGTTTACAGAAAGAGATTGAGAGTGTCCACCGAATATAAATAAATGCGCCAACTTTTTCTTCGGGCACGCGGTCGGCTGGATAAACTTGAACTTGAAAGCACAGATAACGGCGGCAACGGGGAAAGCGTTTCTCATGCAACGGCCGAGGAAAAACCACCCGCGGTCTCCCTGCCCTAAACAAGCACTTTCAACGCGCGCGGCTATATGAAGAAAGGGGTTGAAAGTTTTACGCAGGCAGACATTTAGAGACGCTCCATTTAATTTGGCGTTCACATATCCAAGATGGCGGTCCAAGACAAAAGAGTAGCCCCGAGAAAGTACTGCGAGAGAGGGCTGATAAGCATCATTTCTCTTTTTCTATTTCGGGGCGACCGTGCCAAGGAATGACTTCAAGAAGCTTAAAAGACCGAGCAAAAGGCGCTAGCCCGAAACCGAAACGCGAAGTCACCTTCTGAAAGCGAAGCCGAGGCGAGGCGACACGACACAGTACAGCGAGCGGGCCGCGGCACGCAGGGCCGTGCCATGGCGTGGCGTGGCGTGGCGTGGCGCCAGAGCTGCGCCTTCAATAACAAAATGTCTCACAAAAAAGACCGAACGCGAGGAGATGATGTAGGTGCGGTCACGAAGGGAGAGAGCGGGGCGGGCACGTTTATATGCGACGAGTTCCATGCCGAGGGGTAGAGTCTTGCATTGGGTGGTTTCTACCCGGTGGACGCCGACAGACAGGCCACTTCGTCCGCCGCTACTGCCCACACCGCCGCAGCAGAATTTGGGCGGGTAAAGGTAAGAGTGTACTCGGCACTGTCCATTGCTGCCCAGCCTGGTCTGACTGGCCGGGATATAATATGTACGCGGCCAACACTCAAGAGTTCACCGGGCACAGCTGAGCGAGCGGCGCTGGCTGGGCGGGTAAGACAGTCGGATATGAGCTTCGTCGGAAATCTCGCCGCCTGCGATTCTCGCGCAGAGACTAACCAATGCAAGACTCTATCGAGGGGCAGACAAAATTACACCCGGATGTTTTGAGTGAAGCTCAGTACAATTCTTGACTTCTGGCTTTCTTAAACGTCGAAATTGGGATATCTCATAACTCGAAGATTCGAACTTGCTATTAATTACACTTTTCTTAAGCAGCAGTGTTTTCCTGATTTCCTCACCTTCTTGCGTACCGCACTGACCCATAGGATGCATGCTTACTTCCTTACAAACAAATCGTTTATGCACTTCAAACAAATCCCAACCGTCATAAGGTACTAACAAAATCGTTTGTAATACTAAGAAAGTTGTTAGTAATACTAACGATTTCGTTCATAATACTAACGAATTTTGTTAGTACGTTATGACGGTTGGGATTTGTTTGTAGTGTATGAACAAACCGCCGAATTCGTTAGTAAGGAAGTAAGAGTGTGGGGTGAATCAAAGGGGAGAGACGCAGGCGTGCTACTAACTTTAAAGCCCAGAAAGAGGTGAGTACCGCAACGGACGGTGTCGAAATATGCTGCATAATTCCGATGAGCAGGGGCAGGATCGCTCCGTTCCGGCGAAGGGGAGGAGAGAGGGGAGGTGGGGAGTTGGGGGGGGGGGGGGGGGGGGGGGGGGGGGGGGGGGGGGGGGGGGGGGGGGGGGGGGGGTCATTGGCCACGCGCCAGCACGGGGCGGCAAGGTGCCAGTGCCACCCCTGGCGGGGCGCTTCAACCCCGAAGTCTCACACGAATACCATACACACCCCTCCAACCAAACAGGGCTTTATACCCCGGCTGGTTGGTGATTCAAGATCAGGGCAATGCGTGGCATGCCGAGCGCGACAATAGCGTGGCAATGGGTTCCATCGCAGGGTCACCTAGCTGTAAAATCCATCTTGATTTTTCTGGATTTATAGCTGGAAAAAATTCCATCTCCAGTATCTAACCAGGCGCGGATCCAGCAGGACGACCCTTGGAGGGGGCGAATGTTGCACTTTTTGCCTACCTACAAACTGAAAGTTGTGCAGCTTGCCTAGCTTCCAGGTGTGGTCGGCCCCATTGACCACAGTGTCTACCCTCCCCCCCGACCCCCACCCCCTTTCCCCCGGTGTATCCGCGCCTGGTCCTAACGCAGATTGGAACAAAATTCCAGCTGGAAACATACTTCCACGAGGCAAATTAAATCTATTCAATCTCAATCCGGAATCCAGCTAGTTTCTCAGAATCCATCCCAAGCGATGACGTGGATGAAGTTCCCAAGTCCCCATCACGGCAAAATCTTCATTACTTTGAACAGTAAGGAATGTTCCGTGGATAAACTTTTGACGCTGAGCACGATGGTGTGGACGCGCGGCTTCGTAGGACCAACATTCGCTAGAATCTAAATTGCAGCTGGAAATCGCTGGAGACGGAAACTGAAATGCGATTTCAGATGCAATTTTGGTAACTCGGATCGCAAATATCACAGCCGTGTAATACTTTCCAGGTGTGGATGTGAAATTACAGCTGGATAGCTGGTAAGTTTTGAAATAAAAATCTTCAATTACAGCAGAGAATTGGAGATTATTTTGCAACTGGAACTACGCTAGCCGCAACGCAAATTCGACCTCTCTTTTTTTTACGTCAATATCGTCCTTGCCGCTTGATGAAATTGTCGTCACTCATATGCTGCGCATAATAAATTTGAACCTACGCGACGATTCTAATGTCACATAATGACGTGTCGTTTTGTTGTCAAGTGACAAGTTTCCACAGTGCGGACAACTCTGAGAATCCCGCCCACCATGCCCGTGGAGTGGTAGGTGTATGTGCGACACGAAAAGGACAAAGGTAGCTCAGCTCGCGGAGGAAGGGAGGAAAGGTTTGGGAATGGCGCGGCGTGGCGCAGCGAGTTGATACCCAACAAGCGGCATGCCAGTGCCAGTGCCAGGCCGCCAGGCCACAGCTCGCGGTACAGGTTGCCTCACACTCATAGCCAGCACTTTAATCCCGCATCACATCGAATTGGATTCTGCTGCTAATCCTAGAGTACCATTTGAGAGACCCACCTGTAGTCGATTTATTTCCGAATGCATATGCATATGCGAACCTAAAATCATTCGTACAAAGTGCAGGCTGTGCAAGTGCGCACTCTAAATGTTTTGTAACTTTTTTGTTCCGACCTGTTAACAATTTTATACAACTAGAATTAGTAACAATTTTGGTTCAAGTAAATCACAAAATTTTTACGAAATTGTTTCTACATTGTTTCAAAATTGTCACTAATTCTAGTTATGTTTAAAATTGTTAGTAAGTCCGAACAAAAAAGTTACTCGACATTTAGAGTGCACGCACTCCGAGATGACCGTCGCGGGTTCAAACCTAGGCTCCGACAAGTGGGAAGTTATTTCTCTCACCGGTGCGCCGTTCCGAGCTGCGCTAAGGGCTAAAGACTGTCCTCTCCGCCCGCTGCTCGCTGCACAGTGTGCTCCAGCCCTCAGCCTAGCTGCTCCTCCCCCGACTAATAAGCATCAAGTCCCATCCGAACTATCAATTAGCGCGGATTTGATGAAGTCGGAGGTGGCAAGCCGCGCGCGTCCCAACTCGGAGCCTCCCGCCTCAGCCCGTAATCCTGCAGGGTTAGTACTGGACTTAATCAAGGTCCCAACCACGCCGCACCACGCCGCCCCGCCCGCTCTACCCTCCCTCTGCCCTTCGCTTCGTGAACCCTACGCTGCGACGCCATATACCTCGTGTGGCAGTCTAGGCTGCTGGGCATTCCTTTGCGACCGCAAGCGATCCCGACCCCGCCTACGCATAATTAGTCCGGGCCGCACCATGGCGCCACCTCCCACGCTAGCGGGGTCGCCTTGAAACACGGCGGAACTGACAACAATAGGGAAAGTAAAGCAAAAAGAGAAATATCGAACGCGACACAACCAGGTATTTCAGTGGCGAGAAGAAGAAGAGTGGAAGAGGAGAGCACGTGGAGGTTGAGGTGGGGCATCGGTCGTCCGACACCTATGCCTGACGCAATCAAATACAAGCGATAGGGAATATACCATTTGATGTTCGGCAGACCGGGCGGCACGAGGGGCGGCTTCGCTGCACTGTCCCAGAGCCCAGAGATACAGACAATCAGCCACTCCGGAAAGATTTGGAAAGGTTTGGAAGGTTTTGGTTGCGCACTAAGTACGTGAGCAATGTAGGGTCTACGAGTTCGAGCCTCACTTCGTCTGGGACATAGGCCCCACTATGTTATTTAGAATGGCCTTACGTTTAATGGGCAGCTTACGCTATAAAATCTAATAAAAGGCTGCGCAATGCGCCACGGAGTAAGTCTATGACGAGGCTCGTATGCAGGGTGACCATGCATTATTGTTGCCTTTCATACACGCGAATACCTTCTACCCGGCCACAAATCAGGCTTGAGTGCTTTAACCAACCGACCATAACCAGCCAACGAGTCGTCCAATGACGTAAGACAAAATTGGCCGCTTTTTGACCCCCTCCCACCCCCTCGTAAGACGAATAACCTAACTTCATCATGCTTTTGGTATGGGACCGTAAGATATGTGCAGATCCCCTCCATTCGCTAAAAGCCTTAAGTAATTTATGAACAGTCCCTAACCACGACGGGGAAGGTGATGTAGATGTAGCTGCCTATCTCGCACCCGTTCAGTTTGCAAGGGGTACTCTCGTTATTTGCAGCCAAAGAGGGGCCCGCAATTTCCTCATCACTGGAGTAGTACACGTTCTAAAATGAACCGGCCGCCCTGACCCTATTTGGCGCCATGTTGACCAGAGTTGATGTAAGAGCTCTTTTCGGAACGTCAATGTGATGTTGACACGTGTCTGTTAATCAGGCAGACAATGTTGCACACAAACAGCAGGAGTCAACATGCAAGCAAATTGTTCTTCCTCGTTTGTCCTGCTCTTCACCAGTGAGGGCGGCTTGGAGGGGGCGAGGGTGGGGATGGGGGTGGGGGTGGGGGTGGGGGTGGGGGAGTCATTCGCAGACAGGGTAAGGGCCACGACGTTGCGTCCGTCTACAAACGGGCAGCATAGTGGATGGGGGGACGGCAAAAGAGGAAAGGTTGCGAGGGAGGAGGAAAAGCTAGAGAGGAGGGAGGAGAGGGGAAAAGAGGGGAGGGGAGGAGTGAGAAGAGGGGAGGAGGGGGGAGGAGAGGAGGGGGAGGAGAGGAGGGGGAGGAGAGAGGAGCAGAGGAGAGGAGAGGGAAGGACTGAGGAGTAGAGAGGAGGAGGAGAGAGGAGGAGAGGGAGGAGGGAAGGACGGGGAGGAGAGGGGAGGAGAGGTGAGGGGTGAGTCAGTCGTGCCCTAGCATGCGGAGCAGCGCGGCGAGCGGCGGTAGCTGGTCTAGCCTGGCCTGGCCTGCAGTCCCACTCCCCCTCCAGTGCCCCGAAACAACTGGCTGATACTCGGCGCGATACGCCGGTAATGCCACTCGAAAGAGCTCTCGAGTTGTCTCCCGATATAAAGGGGGACGAGAAATCCATTGCCTGGCTCGAGGGGGCAGAGGTTGAGCAGACGAGAGACCGTCCGAAACGGAAGAACGAAGTAGTGTAAATGTGTGGAAACTACCTTGAGTCGATTCAGTCCCTAACCTTCATGCCTCTCTGACGAGCTGTCAGAACAAAATACTTGAATATTTGAATTTACGATAACACTTTTTATTTCTTGGATGGGTAGAATTCAAACTACCTTACAACGGCTCCTGACAGCTCAATCGGCTCAATACAATCGATCCAAACGCGGTGATGAGAACTTTTAAGTATCTCCTTGAGTATCTTTGAAAGCTACTTTTGCTCAAATTTTAGACGCATTTTTTTATTTTAATGATCTGGTGTGCCTGTTTCCACTAGTGTTTCTAGGCTAAAACTGACCAAAGTATATACATAGACCATACCACAGTTCAAACGAAATTTCAGATTTTGTGCGGCAATAAGGGAAGGGTGGGGTGATTGATGTGTTTGGGGGAGGGGGAGAGAGAAGGAGAAGTAGGAAGCAACACTCCTTCGGTTCTACAAAAGAGAAGGAGGACCGAGAGTAAAATACGCGTCAATGTCGCATTACGTCATAAGTGAACGGCCCCATAGGTCTAAAATCGTCGTGAAAATGAAATATAGCAATAATTTAGCGGACAGGATGCTGCGTGGCGTGGCGTGGCGTGGCTCGGCATGGCGGCCCAAGGCCCTATATCCCCTCGGCCCGAGGACTCCACCAAGTCTCCCTCCAGCCACTCCAAAAGCATTGTGAAGCTAACAAAAATCTTTATTTACCATCCATTTTTAAATGAGAACGAGAAACGCAAATATTTCTCGAAGCAACGGATGAAGGACGGAATTCTCCATAGAGCCGATGCTGCGAAAATAGACTTCGCACAGTAGCAGGCTGCCATTAGGGAGACGACGCGTGGTGGGGCGGTGCGAGATAGAGCGGGTGGGGTGGGGTGGGGTGGGGTGGGGTGGGGTGGGGTGGGGTGGGGTGGGGTGGGGTGGGGTGGGGTTGGCCGGGAGAGCCGGGGTGGACTTCCATCGTCGAGATGTCAGGCCGGATGGCTTGGCCCATGAATAAAGTAAACCGTAATCACATAGTTAACACATTCTTGTTCCTTAAGGCGGGGAAATGTTTTCAAGGCGGTCCCTCGAACTTTCCGATGCGGGGCCTCGCGTCCTGAATACACTCCTTGAAATGTTAACCGGGGTGAATTATTCACACCAAACGTCACTAGTGTGTTTCGTGGCACTTGACGGCAAGTTGCAGGTGTGTCCTCGAGAGTCAAGAACGCAGGCGATATCGTGACTGAGAAGAGACAATACACTCTAAATGTCTAGTTACTTTTTTCTTAAGACTTAGAAACGTTTTTACACACAACTAGAATTAGTAACCATTTGGTACAATGTAGTTACAGTTTAATTAAAATTGTCCTGTGATCAATTAGAACAAAGTTTCTATAATTCTAGTCATGTGTAAAAATGTTACTAAGTCCAGGGGGTGGAAACACCGTGGGTTGAGCTGGTCCCATGCTGGCGGCAGTGTCTCTCTTTCTGCGCCTTTTGAGGTAG
>CABIKL010002812.1:0-11937 GCA_902196195.1 Aptinothrips rufus
GAAAGAAGCGCGATAGCTGGCCCGGCTAGTCCGCCATTTTGACTAGTCGTCATTGGCGCCGTCACAGCATCGGCCACTGTTCAATATGGCGGACTAGCCGGGCCAGCCATCGCGCTTCTTTCCCCCAAACTCTTGAATCACAGAATGCAAAATCGCGCCTCGCGAAAACAAATCCGCTAGCGACTCAGCCAACAAGACACAATCACTTGTTGATACAGAGAACACTTATTTATTTTGTATGTAATAGGGTGTCCCATTAGGTATATTTTCTAACAGGTGTAATTTGAAATAGTTTGCACTCCCTGATGAAATAGGTTAAATAGAAATTGAAAATGAACCAGTCGAAAATTTCAAATATAGCTTACAATGGGCATGGATTGAAGAAATCCTTTGGATTATCTGAAGCTCTTGAATTTGATTGAAGGCCATTGCCATTTCACTTCATCAAAACTGAGAAGAGGGTCCTATCTTTGAAATGAATAACGAATGAAATAATTAAAACTTAATATTTATTTCTAATCTGTACATTTATATACACATCTACAATTGTACAAAAAAGAAAATAAAAAAGAATGGGAACTGGAATATAATTTACATGATTACAAATATGGACAAAACAAAGTTACTGTATCTTGGAAAAATTATGTATATATGTTATCACAGACAATGTAATTAGATTCTAATGTGACTAAACACTAACTATATACAGAGTTTCGCAAACAGATTTTAAGAATAATTAAAGGAGGAAAAATGTCTTTTCTGAGCAAAATACATGTTTAGAAAAATTTGCAGATACAATACCATGGAAAATGTAATACTATTACATTAATCTACAAAAATGTTTCATTTTCTGAGCGCATTCCTGCCATCCTCAACAATTTTCCAGGGTCACTCAGAAATGCGCAGACAAGGAAACATTTTTGGGATGTCACAGGTGGAACCGAGAAAAAAAGAATGTCACAAAGAACAAAATAATTTGTGCTACAAGATAGCGCATGAAATCACATGTTTAACTCAATTCCGAAATCAATACACTTGCACCTCGGGAATTTTAAAATATGAATATACAACATGATCATCATAGCAGGTTTTCGAAGAGGCAACTGGATATTTTTGTGTTCAAAGTTTAACAGTTTGATGGTGCAGAGGAAGTTTGCTGTGACATGGGTATGAATCCACCTGGGAAAGATTTTCTTGTATTTGGTATAGGGGGAGGAGGTGGAGGTGGATGGTGTTTTGAGGAGCGAGTACGTGGCATGGGTACAACAGGGATGCTCAAGGTCAAGGACTTATCAGAACATCCCTGATCAGAGGCAGGTGAGCTTATCGTTCTGCTGTTATCTTCTTTTAGCTCCTCTTTGTCTTGAGAGTAAAAGCAGCCGGGCGCCCCTTTGGAGCGATGAGGCCCAGCCTTCTTATAGCTGCCTGCACTACACTGAGAGTCAGCAATAGATCTTCCGTCCCCCTCATCTCGTCGACTAAGTTCGCTACATGGTGATCCACTCGATCGGGCCTTCAACTCGCGATCCACATTCAGTAGATCGCTTCCCTCGGTGTTGTAGAACCTTTGGAGAGCAGCAGAGGAGAGCCAAGGTTTGGCCTTGGTGGAGCTCTCAGTTGTCTTGCTGCTACAGCTGGAGTTCTCCTCAGATATGGTGGTGGTCAGCAAGCCCAACTTATCCAAGCCATCGTCTGCTTCTCTCAGAGACTCGTGCAAGTTACGCGCAGTCAGTAATTGGGATAGAGGTGGCGCTAGGCCAAGCCCTAGGTTTCTTTCGTGGTATACATCTGATATAGTAGGCGTTAGCTCTCTACTGAGATGCCGCAGCTGCGAAGCAATTATCTGATCCTGAATACCAGTACCTGGTCTTGCTTGGTCATTTGAGGATACACAAGGGCTTGACGGACTATCTGCCTGATCTTTGACTTGGCTTGGGAAAAATAGAGATGATGTTTCATTGGCCTGAAGTCCACTTGCTAGAACGGCATCATCCTTTGCTGCTGAAGAAAGCAATGGATTTCTTCTTTCTATATTTTTGCAGTTGCCCAATTCAGAGCGAACACTAAGTCGATCAAAAGGAATTGAGCCTTGATTACTTTGAGGAACTCTGCTGCTGATTTGACGGGACCTAATAGTTCTATATGATGACTTTGGAGTAGAGTGCGCCTTGGCATGAACATTGGGTCCAAAATCAGAATCTGAACTAGGCGAATCAAAGCCTATGGTGCTGTTGTAAATAAGAGGGGGTAGGGGATGAAGAGAGTCAACCATTGGTGGGGGTGGGGGTGGTGGCTGCCGAGTGGTGGGTAAAGGTGGAAGAGGAGGAAGAGGATGGTTGGCTGCTATGTTGCCAACTCGGCGTAGAACTGTGCTGTGGCCATTTCCCTCCCAATCGGTAGCTGAACTGGCTGAGCTTGAAGAATCTGGACGCCTATGATGGTATGCAACAGGAAGAGGAGCGTTTGTGCTTCCAAGTCCATCAGCAATCGGTGAAGAACCTGGAAGAAAAATTTTCAGATTGTAAAGATGGTAATTAAGGATGTCCAATAAATGCGTACCTACAAATATCATCAAATTACCATCATTATGATTGCTGTATAAAGTACGGATCCTATTCTGATGAGCTAGGGTAAGTGTGGCAACACATGAGGATAGGTCACCAGAGGAAGAATTAATGTGCCCACCAACAGGTGGACTGGGGGTGAACGCGGCATCACTTTCTCCTCCACCTCCTGGACGCCCAATGAGAAGACGGCCATTGCTATTAGGAGATGGGCCACTAACTGCAGACTGTGAGAAGGAAAAAGATAAAACTAAGTTAAGGAAAAATAAAAATACAAGGATATGGATTTGTTCTATTTCTGAACAAAACAATGTTGTCCAAATTTTGGAAATTATTATGTTACCTCATTGTTTTACATTACCTTAGGTAGTGTAGTGACTACATTTTCGCCAGCGTTTGCAGTTCGCCCATCAGGCTCCCCCCTTCTCCTCACATAGCTAGTGAAGGCAGTCACAGTCGATCTATGGCCTGGCGGTGGCAGTGGCCTTGGTCTTGTTGGCACAACTGGTAGAGAAGGGTGTGGGAGAACGACAGCACGCAAACCTTCACCCATGTCTGCAGTTCCAAGTTGAGGGCTTGATCTGTCTATCAAATCATCATCATCTCCCGGTTCCAAAGAATTGAGACTTTCCAATGAACTGGACGAATCAATACTTAGATTCTTTGGTGCTTCTTGGGTGTCTGTAATGACAGTAATAATATTAAAAACTGATACTGATTCTTTATTCACACATTTGAAAGTAGAAACACAACTGAGACCACACTTACCAAATAGTGCAAGTAATGCTTGAAGAACAAACTGAATGTTGCGACGGTTCGCAAGTTTACCAGTGCGTAATGTGACTTCGTCAGTTCCAACTTCCATTAAGTCAAAGCCTATGGATGAACCAAGGATAACATAAAATATCTTTCAAGACAAGACACAAAAATAATGGATGTATATCAATTATCAACACACCTAATGAGGCCAGCAGTTCATGGCAACCTGGAACTTGCCACAATTTAACACTTATGGGCACCTCAATGCTTTCTGCCTCAACATTCTTCATACTAAATTGGCCAATTACTTCACGCACAACTCCAATGATGTCGTCAGCTACTTCCACATTTGACATCAACTTAGAAAGTGCTGATAATGAAGTTCCTGTCAATCCTAGAAAAGAGAAATGTAAAAATTTCTAAACATGTTTTCCAAAACAATTGATTACAGTCCATTCAGAGAAAAGATCGAGCGAATTAAAACCACAACCAACAGGGTTTACCAATCAGAAAAAATAAATACAAATATGAAAGCAAAATAAAAATTTTCAAGTTCGAATTTCAAATTTAATTAAAATAATACCAAGAAGTGCTTGAAGGCTTGCACTACATTGAGTGAGCCTTTCTTCAGGGTCACTTTGGGGGAAAAAGACTGATGATGGAATGCCATTTGCTGCTGGTTCAAATCGGAAACCGACAGACATGAGTAGATCTTTCCAACCATTGACAGACCCGACCTTATTTTCTATTGATTTCTGAGTTGTATACATGGCATTCTTTTGTCCTCTATGAATGCGTTGCAATGACTTTTCAACCTGATGTACATAAATGGAATAAACATTCATTAATTTAAAAAGTTAGAGCTGAAGTCACTTTTACAAACGAAAGCAGAAGGTACTTACCAGATGTAAGGTAACACGGAGCGCGTCACGGCACTTGTCGGGCGATTTCAACAGCTCACACAGAGCTTGACCCATGAGTGCTACTTTGTTGGACAGCCTCACATCTGCACCGACCAAAACAAAGCCAGCCCAGTTTGCAGGGTGTGCAAAGTGCTTGGTATGCTGAACAGTTTGCATTGCTTCAGCGAGAGCTTTGCTTACTCTTGAACCCTGTGACAACACCAAAAATATATGTAAAACAATACACATCCAGAATTAGCAATGGAATGTAAAGATAAATGATGAAATTGCAAACCTGCAGAAGTGCAGAGTAGAAGGCACGCAAAAGGATTTTGGTTGCAGTATCTGGTACAGGCCACAGTGATACCAGAACACACTGAGCGCCAGCAGCAAGCAGGGCCCGGGTCAGTCCAACTACCCCATCTGCACTAGCCCATCCATGATGGTCTCTTGTGTGACATGAACTAACAACTACAAGCCGAGCCGTGAGACGTAACGTCAGAAGATCAGATGCAGTCAGTAGGAACTCAGACATGGGTGGCAGCTCCAAAGTGGATGAAAGCTAAAATAAATGAAAAGTTAAGGGAAAATTAAATGAATAATCTCATTGTCTTATGAGTCACTGCCAGCTGTTATGGTGATAAGTTTAAAAAAATACCTCAGATCCTTCTTCATCACAGGCATCTTGACTGCCTTCAGAACCATTTGACTGACCACTTTGGAAGAATCTGCTATTACCAGTCTTGGAGGCTTGTGAATCCAATACTTCACCAGGAGAGAGCACAATTGCTGATAACTTCCATGACACATGAGTAGCTAAATGGACACACTCAGCAGAGCTAATTTTCTCCAGCACCGACTCTTTGCTCGCCTGAAAATTACATGTTTGACTTCATTTTCTGCTTCACATCAATATCAATCAAAGTTTTTTATATGGATGACACTTTACCTGTGTTCCAGTCAGAGCACTAGTTTGTAGCATTTCAGCAACCATGGCAGCCTCCTGCTCAGCATATGGAATGTCTCCCCAGCCCCACTGTTCTGTCACAGAGCTGGGCAAGCGAGGGTTTCCAACTACAAGAGCAGACATACTATTTGTGCCTGGAGCCTGTTGTGCTTCACTGCTCTTACTAGCAGCAAGCAACGCAGCTCGAGCAGACCGCTGATTAGATCTAAGAGCTGTTAGTGATGGAACTACCAAAAGACTGAAGCGTTCACACAAATATTCCGATGAAACTCCCCCTCCCTCACTGGCTGCAGAATCACTGACGTTTGACGTGCCCCCATTGGGCTTCAGGACAGGGAAAGGCACTAAATACAGATCACCTTCCAGCACAAGAAGTATTTCACGTCGGCCAGAGCTGCTCCCTTTAGCTAAAAACAACAAAAGATAAAAAAATTTGGTTTTTCAGGAAACATGAGAAAAATAATATGATAATGAGTGAAATTAAACCTACTTGAGCCAGATGATGACTTGGGTACACTACAAGGCAAACAATCCTCAAATGGAGCAATAAGCAGCTGGTATAATGCAGCAAGACATGATGGCCCCTGCCACTGTGCTACAGCTGGTCGACGAGACCGAGTACTGCCAGGCCTAGAAGCTGGGCCACTTGCAACGCTTCCACCAACACTTCCAAGGCTGTACAAGGAAAAAATAGAAAAAAATTATATAGAATATTTTATTTAAAAATTGCTGGTAGGGGTGACTGGATTTTAACATAAGGTTACAGATTATTGTATACCTGAATAAACTACTAAGACTGTAATTGCTCGAGTTAAAGATATGGTTCCTATTCACCATACGGAGGAAGCTTGCTCGATCTCCAACATCCTCCAAGTGTTGAGACCACACATCAGCTGAGTCGGGATCATCATTATCACAGTCGCTGTAACAGTCAGTGACTTAGCATGACAGAATAACATAATTAAAATGGAGAAATTTTGATGAAAATGTCTTTGCTTACCTGGCCATATTAGCTGTCTGCAGTTCTACTCCTAGGCTTTCCCTCACATTTTGTATATAATGTTCCAACAAAGATCCTGAAGCAGTTAGAGTTTCTTCTTTCTTACTTTCTGGACCATTTTCTATCTCAACTTCACTGATTGCAACTTGATGGAACCTCACCACACCTTAAATGGAAAATGGGAATGTGCTGTAGTTATTTACATCAACTTTTACATCTGGGAGGAAGCTTTTATTAATACTGACATTAGCTTACCTTTCCCAGGAACAATGAACCATGAATACAAGTAACCTGCAGCTAACGAGTAGTAAAGAACTGAAGCCTTTTGCCTATTCACAATGTCTACTATCTGCTCAACAGATGTTGGTGTGCAATCATCAACTCTAGCAGTTGCAATAGCTGCAGCAGCCGCAGCCTCTACACCAGCTGTTGCATTGCTTCCGGAGGTAGTGCTGCAGCCTGTAGGTTGAACTACGGATACAACTGAGTGAGAAGATTTGGGAGCAGTTTGTGAACCAAATCCTTGCCTCTCCAAAAGAAGATCAACAAATGCTCGTGTCCGTCCTCGCTCAGCCACGAGAAGTGCCTCTTCTGGATGCCCCATGGCTACCAGAACCCTCTGTAAAGCCTGATAAGATGCAGTTTGTAGTTCAAATAATGAGAGCTTGTAATCACTCGACCCTCGAGCATCTCTGCGGATGGCTTCGAGAAGATGAGCTGCTTGTTCCAGCTGCGTCTGGGCTCCCTCCAAGTCGCCATGACCCCACAATGCAAGGCCAAGGCGATGCCTGATGCGAGCCTCTTCCTCTCGCTTTCCAAGATGACCAGCCACTTGCAGACCTTGCTGCAGATACGCAACAGCCTGAGCAGTGTTGCCCAAGGCATGGTGGATACGCCCTAGACTACTGAAAGCCACTGTTTTGGCTAACTTGTCATTGGTTTGAGCAGCGACAGATAAATGCTGTTCTTGGTAACGGACAGCTTCTTGAAGGTTGCCAAGAGATTCATGCACGGTGCCAAGATTCCCACAAGCCCTTCCTTGCAATGCGGCCAGGCCGAGTTCTTCAGCAGTATCCAAATCCATCTGGTGGAATCGCAGAGCAGAATCATATTCACCCATTTGGTGATACACTTGACCAAGTCCACAGGCTGCTTCAGACTCAAGAATCCTATCTTTCAAGTCTCTTGCAATTGTCAGTTGGTGTTCTAAGCATGAAATAGATTGCTCATAGTTCCCAAGGGTGCTGTGAATATGTCCAAGTTCTCCATAGGCAGCAGCTTTAGCTTCAGCACTGTTCAGTTCATGAGCAACTACAAGTCTTTTCTCAAGACATACTAATGCCTGCTGAAGATTTCCTAGGCTTTTGTGAGAATGTCCCAATCCTCTATATGCTCTTTCTTGATCCCTTGCACTTTTCAATTTCAGAGCTATGGCTAAATGCTGCTCATGACATTTGACCGCCTCTTCAAAATCTCCTAGAGCATCATAACAATCACCTAAATTCCCAAAAGCCCGACCTTTATCAAACAATGCTGTTGGGGCAGAGAGCTGTTGCAACGTAGCTAATTGCTGTTCCAAATATCCAATAGCATCTTCATAATGACCCATATTCAAACGGGCAATACCTAGATTTCCAAATGCTTGGGCTTCAACCGCATTATCCCTTAGCTCTTTGGCTCGTTCTAATTGTTCCTGGTAACATTTGATTGCATTGGTATAATTTCCCAAGGACATGTGCACTGCTCCTAAGTGTCCATGTGCGCGGCATTCACCCTTCAAATCACTCATTTCCTGACGGAGTGTTAGCTCTTGTGTGTGGTAACCAAGAGCTTTATCAAAACATCTTAATAGCCGGTGACCCAGTCCAAGAGCACCATAAGCTGCAGCCTCTAGACCACGGTCATTCCCTTGCCTTGCAATGGATAGCTGTCTTTGATACATCTTCAATGCCTCTTCAACATCTCCCATACGAATTAATATATCACCAATATTTCCTAGGGCACGGAATTTACCTGGAAGGTGTTTCATCATATGTGCTATTGCTAGAAAGTACTTCTGGCATTCTAAAGCTGTGTCTAGGTTTCCAAGAGCTAGATGAGCTAAGCCAAGGTTACAGTATGCCCGGCCCATGTTCATTTTGTCTTGCAAATCTTTGGCAAGAGCTAAATCCTGATCATAGTATCGTACTGCTTCCCGAAAATTTCCAAGACAATAGTGCGCATATCCCAAAAAGTGGCAAGCCTTTGCTTCTCCTTCAATATCATGGAGTTCCTGAGAAAAAAATATTAAGAAAAAAGAAAATCAGCACAAAATACTAAATATGAATATTTTTTCACAAACTCATAAGTGTTCAACAGTCTTACCTGTGACAGCATAAGGTAGTTATCATAATAAGGTACAGCTTGAGCAAACTCCGCCCGAGAGCTCAAGCAGTTGCCTAAATTGAGTAAGGCACAAGCCTCACCAGCAGAATCCTTCAGTTCTCTAGCTATGTTAAGGTGGGCACGGTAGTGAAGAAGAGCCATTTCATGGGCACCCAGAGCCTGGTAGGCCACGGCGAGATTCCCATGTGTCGATGCCTCAGAACTTCTATCGTTAACTTCTTTGGATATAGTCAATTCTTGTTTATGGTACTTTATTGCCTTTAGAGAAGCAAAGATCAATTAGTATTCATGGCAAAAACTTAAAGTAAATCCAGAGGAGATGAAATACCTTAAATTAGCTAAATTTGTTACCTGTTCATAATAACCCATTGCACTATACGCATTGCCGATGTTTCCATATGCCCGGCCCATGCCTGCCTTGTCTTGCAGCTGTCTTGCAATGCTCAGGTGGGCCTGATGTAGCTTGAGTGCAGCATCATGCTCTCCTAGTAATTGATACACTATACCTAAATTAGAACATGCACGGCCTTCTCCCATTTTATCTCTTGTTGATAATGCCATATCAAGCTGCCTTTCATGCCATCGTTTGGCCTGAAACACACATAGGAATTTTGTTAGATGAAAAACACTGAATCAATGATACAAAACAAAGCTAATTGTTAAGATTTGGAAAGATGCGTTCTTTGAATTTCCCTGTGTCTGTCTCACCTGCTGATAATCTCCAGCGCACCTTGCTGCATGGCCTAAACCTGCATAAGCTCTGGCCTCTATTGCCCTGTCACCTAATTCTTGAGCTATCCTTAAAACATTTTCATGAAAAGCAATGGCTTGAGAAAAATTACGGCGAAAGTGATGGGATGATCCTAAATTACTATAAGCTCGAGCTTCCTCCACCTGTTTGTAATAAAAAAATTGAAAATTTATTAATGACAAAAAGATAAATTTGTTTACTTAATTTTTTCCAAAACTTATTGTTACCTGATTGCCAAGCCTTCTGGCAAGTCGTAAATGCTGAGTGTGGCAGTCAACAGCACTTTCAAATTCGCCCATTGCCAAATATACAGCTCCAACATTTCCTATTTCTCTTGCTTCTTGTAACTTATCACCCATTTGTTTTACCAGCTGAACACATTGCTTGTGTGATGCAAGAGCATTAGGATAGTCTCCAATAGCTGTGTAGACATGTCCTGTAACAACAAAAAATATATGAGATACAAATTCCAAAGATTACGAAAAAAAAATCATGTATTAGCCCGATAGTAGGAAGTTGCAAACCTAGACTAGTCAGTGCAGATGCTGCGGCCTGAGAATCCTTGCATTTCATGGCCAACACAAGTTGATATCGGTGGGATGTTAAAGCTTCCTTAAATGAGCCTTGACTAAAATAGGCAGAGCCTAGGTTCCCATGTGCACGACATTCTCCAGCAATGTCACCTAAACTCTTGGCTACTGCTAAATCTTGTTGCATATAGTTAATTGCCTGAAGAAACAAGAGAATAAGTTGTGGATGAAATCAGACAAAACATAATGAATTTTTATAGACAGCAGTGAGGGAGTGAATTACAGTACCTTGTCTAGTGAGTTAAGTGCCCAGTATGCTGATGAGAGAGCGGAAAACACTGAGCCCCTGAGTTTCAAACTACATGAACCAATGCGCAGAGCAGACTCCAACACTACCACAGCAGCAGAGTACTGGCCCGCACCCAACAGTTCCTGTCCCACCACAGAGATTATCACAAATGGGGATGTATTGAGATTCATCGTTTCCAACTGATGGAATGTTGGCTCCAATTTTGCTGCAAAACAAGAATAATTTTTATAGTGGCTTTGCAACAGGTTTGACTGAAGAAGAATTATTAGAGAATCAAAGACTTACCCCTCAGGGGGCTCTTCACTGAGCATTCTATGAGCCCGGCTAGCAGTTGGCCAGACTTGGGATCCTGGGCCAAGCCTGAGCTGAAGGCTGCAAGAGCATCCCCATGGCGACCAAGGCATTGCAGAGCGACTCCCTGCCTGTAATATGCCTGGAACAGTGCGAAGCAAAACTTGAACCAACCTATTTTCTAAATCCACTGAAGTATAGTGAGTTTGGTAATCATATGAGTGTTTGGTCTACAGTTCCAATCCGACAGAAGCAAACAGGTGGAGGACCTCTCTATACTCATAGGACCACCATCCTATTTCCTCCTTCAAAGCGGCTTAAATAAGTCCAACAAAACACTTGTTGCTTCAACAGAGATTCATTGTTTATGGTCAGAAGATACTTGAATGAAAAAAAAAATAACTTATCAAGGAGATTTACACTTTACCACAACAATGAACTTCTAATTGTCTATTGTGAATATGATATTCTGTTTTCATTTCCAAATTATTCAACAGCAACTAAATGCTGTTTTTGAGAATGGTAACTATTACCGAAGTACAAATAAAAAGCAGAAAAGTAGAAAAGTTCACCAATATGTTTGCAAACCTGAATTTCAAAATTGCCAAGCGCATGAATTAAAGATGACAAATTTGGAAACAATTCAAATAAAACGTTTGTTTTTGATAGTCTAATATGTAATTGAAAAAAGAACTCCACAATAGATTAACAACGATACGAATCAATATAAGATTCTCTGTGACCCGCTGTGAAGTTCGCTCTCCGAGAGACAGTTGGTAGCCGTGCTAACCTTGGGCCACTTGGGGTTGAGTTCGCGTGCACGGGCTGCGTCCTGCAGCGCCGCGGCGAACTGGCCCATCTTGAGCCGCGCCGCCGACCGGTTGGAGAAGAGCACATGGTTGTTCGGGTCGAGCTGGAGCGCCTCGGAGTAGAGCGCCACGGCCTTGGGGAAGTCCCTCGCCTGACAGGCCGCGTTGCTCTGCCGCACCAGCTCCAGGAACAGAGTGCGGCTCGCGGCGGGCAGCTCGCCCTCCGGTTCCACCTGCAATCAGACCACGGCGCGTCAGAACAGCATCCTCGCCCTGCAGAAGGAAGCCTGTACAAACACTGCTTTTCAGGCCATGAACAAGGCACACGAAGCAACCGTAAAACTAGGTAAAGTTAAAACTTAAGGCTGAGCCTAAGATTCCATAATTGGAGTTTACTTATTTTTTGAAAGAAACAACGTGATTAAGAGAATAATATGTCTTTTACTGATAATGAAGTTTTAAATATTTTTTTTAATGAATATTAATTCAAATTTTGCCAGCAGTCTGCCAGTGGAAGATTCCGATAAGAGACCTGCTTATAATATTTTGACAATTATTTTTGTCCATGTTGTTGCTGACCTTTTTGCAATTTTTACTTTTTAGAGGCCCAGATGAATAAGTTATGAATAAAACTAATAAAATATTGACAACTCTTGTATCATTCTGACT
>CABIKL010002813.1:0-11936 GCA_902196195.1 Aptinothrips rufus
TTTTTTTATTTGTAATTTTTATGTTTTTGAGGGGTTTGAAATTACAGTACCAGAAAATCTGTGCGAGTAATTTATTATTTCATATCATCTTGTATTACAAGGGAATACTTCGGAATGCGTTGAAATATATTTTTATGTGTCCAGCAAATTTCACCAAAATGCGCCCTAAAAACAGCAAAATTAGGACATTGTGTCGTAAGAAGTGGAATGTGGAATACCGTGGTCTCGGGCGTGGAGTAAATTAATTTGTGGACTCCCCGGATTGTCTTGTTTTTTGTTTTTGCTTTGTTTTGCTTTGGTTGTCGCGACGGTGTGCTGACGTTCTGCTCTCTCTGTTTCGCAGCTCGCGAGCGCTTCCCGTCGTCCAGCAGCACAGATGATCCGGACAGCGGGTCGGAGGGCGAGCAGGAGCAGGACGTGGGACTTCCCCGGGCGGGCCTGAAGCTGGCGTTCGGCCAGCACTCGGCCGCGCATGCGCACCACGCCTCGCACCACTCCAGCAGCTCAGTGGCGCGCAAGCGGCGCGGCAACCTGCCCAAGCACTCCGTCAAGATCCTCAAGAGGTGGCTCTACGAGCACCGATACAACGCCTACCCCAATGACGCCGAGAAGGTGGCGCTGTCCAAGGAGGCCAACCTAACCGTGTTACAGGTAAGCAGGAGCATTGTCTGAAAGTTCAAATCTAACCACTGACGTTGAAATCGTTTTTCTTCATTTTCTCTATGAGCCGGCAGAGGCTCGGGTGGGGGTCATTTCCCGGGTCATGGGTTCAAGTACCAACGCAGGCGAGTTGGGCCTTTTTGTCGCGTTGTCACGTCGAGTATTGTTTCCTGTTTCAGGTGTGCAACTGGTTTATCAACGCGAGACGAAGAGTCCTCCCCGAGATGATCAGACGCGAGGGGAACGACCCGCAGAACTACACCATCTCGAGGCGGGGGAAGAAGCTCGGGGGCAGCGGCGGCGGCAGCAGCGGCGGCAGCCAAGTGAGCGTCTCGTCGGGAGGCAGCCTCGGCGGCAGCCCGCCCTCCTCGGGCAGCGGCAAGCGGCACGGCAGCGACCACGACTACGACGACACGGTCATGTACCGCAGCGAGGAGGACTCGCCCAACGAGTACGAGAGCAGCTCCCCCTCGGAGGAGGAGGCCGCCGCGCCGCCCTCCCCGTCGGCCACCCAGCCCTGGCACTCGGTCATCGTCTGCCGATACGGCTGCCAGAACGACTGCAAGGCGTACCACGGCTCGCATGCCGCCCACAACACCAACCAGCGCCGCGCGCTGCTGGGCTCCCAGAGGTGAGGCGAGGCGAGGCGAGGCGAGGCGAGGCGAGGCGCCCCACACACTCTAGTGCTTCTCCATGTTTCCTTCGCATGCCACAAGCTATGGAATGCATTCCTTATTCACTGTTCTGGGATAAAATTTCTATTTTTATTTCCTGGTTTGAAGCTTGTGAAATATTTTCTATTTTGAAATGTAGTACATGTATTCCAAAATATTCTACTGTGGTTTATATTCCTCATACAAATTTCCCTTTAGTTGGAGATGCATCAGTCAACTCACTCAAATATAATTTTAACATTTTTTTTAGAGGAAAGCTTTGCTCTAAAAATTTTCTTTGGTCTTCCCTTTAAGCTAGGTGACATGTCTAATGTTTGAAACTAATTTTTCTTTTTCTTTCCTTTGCAGGGATGATATCTCAGCTGGCAAAAATGTCATAACCCAAAGTGCATCAGACTATTGGAACACTCGAACAATGTCGCCCTTGTCACATCAGCAGGAGACACCACCCCCAACCCCTCCAGACGACTCGGAGGAGCGAGACAAGTTCAAGTGTCTGTACCTGTTAGTTGAGGCAGCAGTTGCAGTGCAGCAACAGGAACGCCAGCGAGAGCGTGAGCAACTTTCAACTGCAACAATGTAGTCTGGGTTCAAGGGAACGTAAAACATTTGTTGTTTGTTTTGTGTTTTGTTGCTTTTGTCATTATTTTTGTGTATATTTGACTGGGAGTCAAATGGATGTCCTTTTTATTTCAGTGTAAGCAAAGCTTTAGTGCCTGAAAGAGAGGTGCAGTCACTAGGTTTATGTTGGATTCATACTTGTGATAACGATTTGTGTTTGAGGTACGTTTAGAGAACGCCTGAGGTGACAGAATGCATGTGTGCATAACCAATCTTTCATGTTAAAATATGACCAAATGACACTCACTTAGTGATTGCAGTGTGAATGGGCCCATAGCCATCGAGCAAGCATTTCTTTTGCATTTCCCATCAGCCAATTTTGGAAATAATTGAACAGTCTATTTACTTTAATGAATGCAAGAACATTATTTTTCTTGTGTCATAGAAATAGTGATATTTATTTTGAAATTTACTTGTAAACAAGGTGCCTTATGAAAGAATGCTGTGAGCAGGAAGGCTGGTCTCTTTAAAATGGACTTGTAACTGACATTTATTTATTTTTATGTACCTCACTGAAGTTGCGCCATTTTCTTTTATCAATTAAGAATCTATTGAAAAGATCAATGTCTTAATAATTTTATAGTACAAGGAGGTCTGTCTCTGTTTAGTGTCTTAAATTTTACTTCTGTGGAAATGGATTTGTCCATTTTTGTTTTAATTCATGTTTTATAAGAGCTAATTGTTTTTAAAATTTGGTTAGTTAAGCTGATTTTAGTATTGGAGTGTTAAAGTTAGTGAAACCTGTGATTATGTGTCGTTACTGGAGCGGCCTTTGTTGATTGTTTAGAAGTGGTCCGTCCCTTGATCTTCTATCCTTTCATGACCGCTTTCCTCCTCCCTCAAATTATTAGTCAGGTTGTGGTAATGCAAGTCTGAGTATTTTTCTACATAATGCTCAACATTGGTCTTCTTCCTCTTTTAAATGTTGTTCCCAATGGTTAGTATTAAGTTTAAAATTCTAGAAATTTCAGATGACTGCTCAATGGTTTTTTTTATTAAAGATTTGTAAATACTGTGTGCTGTTGAAATGGGCTCAACAAGTAGAAATAGTAAGTAGAAAGAAACTTTAAACGATCTATGATAGTACAAAGAGCTGAATTAGTATTGTACAGGCGCTGAACGACTTAATATTACACTGCCAAGTTGAATTAGTCATTTAGCAGTCTGTACTGGAATGCATCAATCTACATTTGTAGACTTTAAGAGTAGATTTTTTTTTTTACAACTTTTTTTTGTTTTTGTTTAGAGAATAAGTGAATTATGAAAAAAATGTAACATACAATTTGTTTCCTGTTGAAAAAAATCAGGTGGAGAATTGTATGCATAAGGTTATTGTTACTAGTTTTGTCACCATTGTGTACATTGTTATAACTCACCGTTTCCTGAGGTGTATTGTTTTTGTTTTGAGATTCATCTTTCTCCATGAACATGGGAAGCGAATGAGCTCCTTGTGATAGATGTAATTCATCTGAGCTGTTTAAAAGGTGAGATGAAAGTGTCATATCAGCGCCACAAATATCTCTTTCAGATGAGTTTGATGGCCCCTGATCTTTCTTGTGAACTATTTCTGCTGACATATCCTCATTACTTAGTGAACCTATATTGTTTTCGTTTTTTTTCTTTCGTTTAAATTTTAATTATTGATGTCTCTAAGGTAACAGAGATTTGCGTGCCAATTAATTTTTATAAAGAGTTGATTAGGAAGTGAGAAATGGTGTCCAAGCAGTACAAATGGTTCCGAGAAAGACTAGGAGAAGAAATAGACCATAATAGTTTTAGTCAACAATAGATAATAAATCTCATCAAAATGAATTCATGTTTCATGATTTTCACCTTTTACCACCTTGAGAAATTACTGTCTATTTGAACAGCACCTAAACAAAAATGCGGATTAAGTCCAGCAAAACTGAGGTTTCATTTACAGCTTGCATCTTGCCAATCTTGCTCAGGTAGTGAAATAAAACTCACAGATTAATATTCCGGAAGGATTTTATCATCCATTTATACAATTATTTCCTCATAGACATGAATTGAGTTTAAATTACCTGGCTCAATAGATGTAACAAAATCAAAGATCAAACAGTTGCAATCCGTAAGTTCTCAAACAAAATATGACTGAAGAAAGGTGAATCTTAGCAGCTAAACTATAGTACCATAAAATGCAAATGTCATAAACTAAATAAATTTCACACTCTGCACTTCTTACTGATTCACTGGATAGTTACATTCCCCGTGAAACTAGTTAACATGCTGGCAGTGGGCAAGAAACACTGAACAACCTATCATTGCATGCCTCTCGCTTTCTTTTCAGCATTGAAGGCATAGTTCGTCAAATCAGGCCTCTTGTGTGCTGTCGAGAGTCTGCTGGGCTGCTTTTTGACTTCAGAAGGCGCCCTGAAAGAAAAAACAGCAAAAATAAATTGAAAATCTTCCAAAACAATAATTGACAACCTCTACAAAAGAAAGCAAAAAAAAAAAGCAAGGAAGTAAATTTACCTGCTGTGAGATGGGGAAGATATCATAGGGGACCGACGTGAGTCTTTAGGATTATTAGCAGCTATCTGGACAGCAGCTTCCATATCTTGGGTAGATAGCAAAACATCATCATCCACATCTAATGTGTTGGCATCATTTCCTGAAACAACCAAGTTAAAACGGCGGTCCTAGAAATGTCACATTTTGCTTAAATTTATATACGTATGACAATCTGTCTTACCATTCTCAGTGGGTCGACTGTTTGATGGCTGTTGAAGCTGCTGTTCTTTCAAGGGAGCACGAGATTGCGGTGCTTCTGGTTTCTTTTCTAATGATTTAGTTTGGACCTGAGCCTTTTCAACAAGATGCTTCTGCCTGAACTCTTCCTGGCGCTGGCGTTGCCTCCTCTTGCGCTCTATTTTAGCAAGTTCATCCTCTGACAATTGATTGGTAGCAGGAGCTGAATTTTGAGGGAAAGGCATGGCAAGTGGAGGAGATATGCGTGGAACTGGAGTGACATGCGGAGGAGATTTATGTGCAACGGGAGAGGCACGAGGAGGAATGGGAGCAGAGACAGATATAGGCGCCATAACAGGAGAAGAGGCAGATTTAGGTGCCATAACAGGACTAGTTACAATAGGTGCTAAAGATGATGCATTATTTCCTGGAGCAAATGCCAATGTCTGCACATCTAATAAAAGAAAAAAGTTAGTTAATTATTTTAAAGACATAATTTTGAGAGGAAAAAGGAAGTTTTCTTACCAGCAATATTTCTAACAACCGAAGGCTGTTTTGTAGCAGTTTGACTGACTGTTGGAGGTACAGCATTAATGCGATTTTGAGGAGAAGCCTCTGATAAAACTCCATTCACTGTTTTCTTCATGGTGGCTTGGTACTGGCTCATACATTTAGCTATATTGCCACCAAAATTAACAGCTGCGCCCCGCAGACCGTCATTAACCGCATCCTACAAAGGGGAAGAAAGAAAAAAGTAAAAAGAGTAACTATGTTTGATTTTGGGATGTATAGAATTAAAGATTCATACCTTCTTTGCTTTAGAAATGACTTCGGGCTTAATAGAACCAAAGCTCCAACCGTATCCCAAAGCTTCTCGGAAGATTCCATCATTTTGCTGAACACGAACTACAGCTGACGCACCAGCAGTGTAATTTCCGGAGCGATTTTCATCTACATAATCTGAAAATATTGTCATGAAAATAAGATGGATGATGACATTTATAGCAAGAGCAATAGTCATTAAATAGAAGAATACTAACCCAAATATACATTTGAGATACTGAAACTCCAACCAAAGTCACCAAAACATTTGTTAATGATGTTAACGATTTCTAATCGATCAGAATCCATGTTGACCAAAACCAGCGATCATCTAAGAAATTAAACAAATATTTGAACTAATCGAAAAGACAGAAATAAGTATACACGCATACACTAGATGAAGATTGACATAAGCGCTTACGCGTAAATCTTTCTCCAGCGCTGGAATAAAATCGCACTTCCTGAATTTTCAATTTCCTATAACGGGAACACAAGTGATTTTGTGCAAGCCTTCAAATCCTACAAACATGAATGTTTCGTCAAATGTAAACAATAACATTTGTCGAAGCCTGCAGGCTCACGCCTGTTTGAATTTTGTAGCCGCTGTTGGCTGCATATAATGTCTCTCGCACTGCTAATAATGCGTTTGTCGTGGGTCGATGCGATGGGGTGGGGGTGAGGTCGATTGTCATGTCAGTCTAAAGTCAAAATGGCGTCTCGAATTCTATCGCGGAGTACTTTTTCTCTCGTGAAAAATGCTTCATTGTGAGTAATCATCATTATTATTCTCCCTTTTCCCAATTGGGTTGTATGAAATATCTGGGACGTATCATTTCGATCTTCATTGTTGTGTGACATCGTTCTTTTACGTATACCTAACCTTCATTGGTTGACTAGTGGTGCACATTTCTTCTTGAAATAAATTGTTTTAACATGTAGCAAAACAGAGAGCAAAACTGATTTTGACGCCTAATGCTACGGAATTTTATAAATATCAGTTTTCTGTTTCACTGTTGTGCATATACAAATTCAAGGAAAACCTTTGCAATCCATGTATGACAGTTTCAATTTCTTTCAAAATCATATTCTAAGATAGTAGTATTAAGCTTTTACTTCTTTTTAAGCTTATTTCTCCTGTCACTGTTTTTACTATTTGATGGTTTGTTGTAATCGGTATTTTTTCATCTTTACCAACAGGCTCAGCAGGCAGTCAGCTGCACCCTTCTCGGTTGGAGTGTTGCGATCTGACAAAATGGATGAAGAACTGAAGAAGAAAGAAGCTCCTTTAATTTCAATTGATGAATCCACCCCTCATCAGGCAGGGGTCACAATCACTGTGACTGGAACGGTATGTGCATTCCCAAAGAAACATCTTACTTCCTGTATGACGCGCTGTGTTTCAGATTCGCTCAATATATTCTGTTTTTGTTACAGGAAAACATTTCAGGTGTGTTTCAGATTATCTCACTATATTCTGCTTTTGTTTCAGGAAAACATTTCAGTTGTGACAGGTGTACCTGAAGAACATATTAAGGGGCGGCTTGTCCGCATCTTCAAACCTACTCGCAATGCTATGCAATCAGGAACAGCCAACACCGAACACTGGGAAATGGAATTTGAAACTCGTGAGCGATGGGAGAACCCTTTAATGGGTTGGACATCATCGTAAGTAAAAGATTTATGCTTTTACCTTTTCTATTATACCCTGAGAGAAATTTATCTTGTCCATAAACACTTAAATTGTAGAGAGTTTCATGTATCTCAATTTTTAAATGACATTTTGAAAGAGTTAGTTATGAAAAATCTGAGAATCCTGAAGAGCAGCTCTGAGAGTGAATATGTCTGGGTATTGCCAGATGGCTAATTGCTAAATTTCCACTGGGTTTTAAAATATTTAGGATTTACTCTTCTCCTTTTCTTCATCTATTTTGAAATCAATGACAGAATAAATAAACTCATTGTGCTCACTTTGTGTACACATACTATTAGCTCTGGGTGCTAGGCTGGCCTGAAATGTGAGTGAAGCTAACGAGAAAGGACTATCTTAAAAATGTGCATGTAATTTTTGAAAACAGGATTAGTAATCCTTGGAAGTATTTAACATTGCTCATGAAACCAGGAATATACTTGTCAATCTCAGTGCTCACTACCTATCAGTTCCAAACCTTCCTGATTTTTCACATATATATTTTTTTATATTGTTCACAAACTTCTACCTGCATGTATATTTTTTTTTTAGTGCTGACCCTCTCTCCAACATGAAGGTGGCATTTGCCTCTGAAGAAGAAGCTATTGAATTCTGTGAGAAGAATGGCTGGCAGTGGTTTGTTGAGCAACCTAAACCAATCAAACCTAGGGTTAAAAATTATGGTGTTAACTTCTCGTGGAACAAACGTACCCGAGTTTCGACAAAGTAATTAAGTTGTGGCCTTAGTAGTCACTGAAAATTGAGAAATTGTGAAACTGTACATAAAAATTGTTAATACTGTGTTAAATATTCAATAAAGATGTCTTTAGATAACTATGTTGATATTTTGTCTTCTACATTCCTATTTCTTTTATCAAGAGTTAATCTGCAGGAAATAAAATATAAATATTAGAAAGACATAATGCTAGGCTAGGAGGAAAAGCAATCTAGTTTCTATGAAATTTGGGATTGGATGTTGAAGTTAGTAAATATTTCATACTTGGCTGGATTTTTTTAATTCATACTTGTCACAAGTAAGCTGACATTTCTATGTCCTGACTCCGATCATAAAGAAAAATATGGTCCAAATTCACTAAAAGGTCATATAATAGACTTACATAATTGTACTTAAAAACTTTTTAAGTACAATTATGTAATAAGTCTTAAATAAAAAAAATAAAAAAATAGAAAGGTACTGGATGTGTCTCAGATTGAACTGCCTCCACAGCAAACCAAATCTTCCCTTAGGTTTGAAGTATTACTTGACAGCTGGCGAATAATAATGTTCACTCCGTCACAAGGACGGGAGGGAAGTCGCACGGACGCGGACTCGGCCGCGCAGCCGCGCCGGAGGCGGCGGTTCAACGCCCTTGATGTACTCCCCATTAAGATCAAGCAATCATTAACCAGTGTGGTCTTGGCTCGGAAATCACTCCGGCTGTAGTGTCATTTCTCCCGCTCCGCATGCCGCCTTCGACTAAGTACTGGGCACATCCCCTCCCCTTGATACCCGCCAAGCCGCCAAGACTTCCACAACGAGCTACCCCCCGCGCCCCGCCCCGCCTCCTTTTGGTTCACTTCGGAGGCGTCCAGCAACAAAAGGTTTGCGACCGCCGCAGTTGAATTCTGAACTCGTAACGGAGAGGGTGCTTTTCAAGCGCCGTTATTGCCGTCGGCGTTCGTTGTACAACATGCAGCAAATCAGACCCGTTCACCACCATGTGCGAGCGGCTTAGCCGACGCCGCCTGGTCTCGCCCTCGACACCCGGATTTGGGTCGGGTAAGATCCATAGACGACCCGCCAACGAGGTATTTGGCAAGGTATTTGGGCAGGAAGGAGAACAGGCGGCAGCCTAAATCCGTAACAAACCCTCACTTGTTTTTGAAAAAGTCTTCTGCTGCTCTGCTGTGATTGGTCGGCGTCGGGAGTTAGTGGGGGGTTGTTATGGACTTCTTGTTTCTTCTTTCCTGTTCCCCTTCCTGCCCAAACACATCATTGCATTTCGCTGCTGTAGGCATAGGTCGGTGCCTGTAGCATCATCATCATCATCATGTATGGAGCGGTGGACCAGCGGGCCGGCAACGGCAGCCAGGGCAGCCGGACGAACACCAAACCTACCGTAAGTTGAGGTTTTGTCTAGAGGCCGTTCAATTTTAACTCCCCAAACAGCCCCGCGCACGACGTTTCACGCAAAAAAAAAAAGTGACACTCTATCTGAAATCGTCACCAGAGGTTTCATGACTGTTTGGGCGGCGAGGCTGCCAGAATTCGTATCAAATTGGAGTTCCGGCGCCTACTAGAGGCTCTGATCTTATGGAATTGCTGAGGTCAATGAATTTGACACGACACGACTAGCGGCGCACACCAGTGGACATAGGGGAGCGGTGTATAGACGCAGACGTCTTTAGGTTTGCGCCCGAAGCGCCCGCACCTCTCGTCCCTCCACCCCACCCACCCCTCGTTCGGGCCCGCCGACCTCCAACCAACGGCGAGAGGGCCGACACTGGTCCAGAAAAACCGTACCGAAAATTATGCTCAGTAATTTGCCTGGTCTGACCATGTACCTTTCAAAGTACGGTTTCGGGGTTAGGGGCCGTTCATAAACTACGTGACCGATTTTAGGCCACTTTTTGACCCCCTCCCCCCCCCTCACGTGACCAATCTAACCTAACCTCACCATGTATTGGGAATAGGGCTGTGACATGAGGCTAACCCCCCTCCTCCCTAAAATCGATCACGTAGTTTGTGAACGGCCCCTTACGGCGGACGGTGTAACTGCCCATTCGCTTACTGGGGTACCGTGCACTGTACCCCGAAACGCCGTACTTAGAAAAGTGCAGTCTGACCAGGCAAACTATTAATCAGAGTTTTTGCAGTTTTGACTGTGGTTTTCTCTGGCTCTTGCAGTGAAAGACGAATAGGGTACTTCAAAGAAGCCCAGAGCGGAAGTGTGAAGAAGAAAACGACGCGGCGAGAGGGGGAGCGGGGAGCCGCAGCGGAACCCCCCCGCTTCCCCTCTCACCATGCCGTTTTCTTCTTCACACTTCCGTTCTGGGCTTCTTTGAAGTACCCTATTAATGCTGGATAGACTAAATTCAGGGCGGTGCTGGTAGAGAGGGATGTCGTTCATGCCATCCGTCGAGAGGACGAGCAATTCGGCAGGTGCGCAACTGCAATAGGAGGATGAAGATCTGATAAGGTGACCGCACCGCCACTCCGTTTGGTCCGATCTCATACGCTGATGTGATGGGTGATGTCATCTTGTCGATGATTGGGCTGCATCCAAATCTCGCGAGTCGGCATTCCTTTTGCTATGTGTGGGCCAAGCTGTAGATGACCAGGTGTGGTGTGAAACTTTTCGGTTCCATTTTTCCACACCGCTGTGATAACATCTGATTTACATTTTGACAGAATAATTCTGAACTCTTAGTTGCAGAATTGATAAGTTTACTGACGGAGTGTTAAAGAATTTCCGAGTTGTTTTTTTAGAACGAAAAGTTGTGAGGGGGAGGGGGGGTTGATAACTTTAAATGTATTGTCTTATCTCTTGCTACAATCCAAGCGACCGGCGCGGCGCAACACAGACGTAAAATGACTTTTCATTTTACTTATCTACATACGTCGCGCTACACTCGTCCGTCCCCAGCATACCCGCCTGCAACTAACTCATAAGTCTCTTATTTCTTGAATCAATCTTTGGTCAACTATATTTGAATGCGTCGCTATGTGTTTCGGAACCACGTAATGTGGGGCAAAATGAGCAATTTTTGAGGGGTATGCGTACTGCTAAATTTTTCCTCCATGCAATGGTTTAATGTATTAGATATTGTAAATAATTTGAACGTGGTCGAGGTACGGGTCATTCGGAGCGCGGCGAGGCGAGGCGAGCGGCGTGCGAATTGAATACGGCGGGAAGACGAGGCTGCAATGGGCTCAGATAACAGCGCTGATGTTAGTGAATCGGTTACATTATCTCTGTGGCTCCCTTGAAACTGTGAGGATCCCAGTCATGGCCAGGCCCTAGAAGGAGCAGCACTGTCAGCCCGAGCACAGGACCAGGGTTACCAACCAGCGCGCACACACACAAATAACACAAGTGAGTGGAAAACCAAGGAGACAGCTGGCGGAGCTGTGAAGGAGGCCCCCAGTGAGAGATGGCAAAACTTTCCATTTCTATTCGAAGTTTATTCGACGCGATCGATGTCGAATAGATGTCGATCGCATCTAATCCACGTCGAATCGGCATCGACATTTTTGCCATTTCTCACTGGGCCAGTGAGAGATGAGATGGATCATCGAAACGTCGTCGGATCGATCTGGATATTTATAATTTGTCGATTTGGGGCACAAAAATCACGTCGATTGCATCCTGATGAATTCCAACTAGAGGCTTGTGAAGAAGAAGCAAGTCCGGAGCAAGCGGTACTTATTTTTATTTTGTTCAATCACACTTCGTGCGCGGTGCACGGCGGAACGGTCCGGCGAGCGCCGTCTATCTCAGGGCCGCGCAGCGCTGCGCCGGGCCGCGCCGGGCCGGGCAGGTGAGCCTTGAAAAGGTCCGATGACATAAACGCTTATCACAGCGAGTGTTATGCTGCACGTCCTGCCACATGTAATAGTTCGATAACCATCATTACTTCTTGAACAGTATCGACATGGGTACACCATTCTTTTTAAAACTACATGCTTACTTCCTTACTAACAAATCGTTCATACACTACAAACAAATCCCAACCGTCATAAGGTACTAACAAAATCG
>CABIKL010002814.1:0-11935 GCA_902196195.1 Aptinothrips rufus
GAGAGAGAGAGAGAGAGAGAGAGAGAGAGAGAGAGAGAGAGAGAGAGAGATGCGCCCTTAATGCAGCTGGAGAGGGGTGGAATGGCGAGGGACCTTCAAGGTCAGATCTTGTAGCCCGTGTCTGCGTGGCAACACACAGGCCAGGCCTGCAGCAGGCTGCACCCAGGAGACTCCAGCCAGCCAGCCAGCAAGCCAGCCTGCCCTGTCCAGCACAGGCTGCCTGCCTGCCTGACTGCCTGCCTGGCTGCCTGGCTGCCTGCCTGCCTGCCTGGCTGGCTGAGCGCAGCGCGGCGCGGCGCGTCGCGGCGAGGCAACAGGTGAAGGACCACTGCAAGGCCAGGGCTACAGCCGCGCCGCGCCTCACCGCTGTGCTGGCGTGCCGTGCCTGAGCTTCTTACAAATGTGTACACTGAAATTAATAACTGACAAAATTCAATCACACTTAAGTCACAATTTTTAAAAAAGAAGAGCTTTTTTGGGGGATGATAAAATAAAAATAATAAGTAATTTCTTTTTAAAGTTAAAATCTAACCAATATTCCGAGAACTGACGGACTAATGTTCACTTGGATTTTAGGTTTAAATTATTCATGAATTTTTTTAAATTTAAGGAAGTGTACATAGAAATTCAAGCCTTCCTTCGTGCTTCGGGTCGACGAGCTAGGGTCTCCGCTCGCCTCACCTCGCCTCGCCTCGTCACAGCCCGCCTCCTCGGGGCGCGGTGCGGCGCGGTGCGGGGCAGTCACTGGATGCTCGACGACACCAAGGCGGTCACCATGCTGCTGGAGTGACGGTGTCCTCCTCCTGCCGACCGGGGCGGGGTGGCGGGCGGCCACCCTACGGAGCACCCCGTACGATGCACAGCGGCGCCCTAGAGTGACCACTCGTCAGGAGGGTGTAGATGTGCATCCCGCGGCGACACTCACTCACTCACACACACACACATCACTCGCTCGTCTCGTCCCGACACACAGCCTTGCAGCGCACAGACTGACTGGCTGGTCCGCGCCCTCGCAAAGGCGGTGCCAGGACCGGCCCACAGGAAGAACAAGAGGAACAAGAAGCAGGGGCACGGCGGGGCGGGGCGGGGCGGGCCCCCTCCTGGAGGCGAGGCGAGGCGAGGTGAGCCCAAGACCAGCCCAGCCCGGCTTGCGCGAAGCACGCGGAGCTCAAGACTGAGACTGGAGGACCGGAGGCTCCGTGGCCGCTCACCCCCCCCCCCCCCCCCCCCCCCCCCCCTCCCCCCTTCCCCCCTGCCGGCCAACACACTCAGGTACTCACATCGCCAGGGGCTGCCATGGCTGCCATGGCTGCCATGGGCCGGCATGGTGGGACCAGCCTTTAGCCCAGCCGATGCGATGGGCCAGCCGAACCGGTTCGGGGTTGGCGACCAACTCCTAGACCGGCCAGCAAGCCAGCAGCAGCAGCAGCAGCAGCAGCAGCAGGAGGCTAGACCAGAGCTAGGCCCCCAGCCGCCTAGGCGACCTGAGCAGGGAACCTGGACCACCCCGATGAAGCACCGGGCTGGTAGTTTGTTGGCATGGAAAGCGGTGGATCAGGCGCGAAGGGTGCCGGACAGGGAAGTTAGTGGCGATGAAATAAGAAAATGTTTGTTTACGGGGCGGAACAGAGCCATCAAACGTCCAATCGGAATCTTTTCGAAAGAAAATTAATTTCTATTTTGAAAAAAAGAGAAAAACAACCACAATTGTTTAATTAATTCGCATCTTCGAATTTTTTTTTTGTAAATGGGCCGAACAAAAGCAAAGTCCACTTCTTGTTCCTTTTTGGCCCAAAATTTTCAAACGGACTTGGAAAAGGTTGCGCACTGACGACTTTTGCCGTGAGGATGGCCATCGAGTCAGCAAAGACTGGAGACCATTGAAGACACGGGACGGGATGACAGCGACCTACTTTGCAGCCCTATTCCCGACAGAAACCCACACCGACATGACACGGTAAAAGCGATACCTTGACTTGAAATCCAAGGGTACGTGGATAACTTCAAGGGTCCTTATGGGCTTTTAAGCATAGCCGCATCCTTGAAATCCAACTATACTTGAATTTCAAGGGGTCGTTTCTTCGTGTAACTCGTAGAGTCAGCCCCTAATGCAACCGCAAGCTAGCAGAGACAGCAGGGAGGGTAGAGTGTCCCGCGGTGCACATGTCTCCACATGGCATTGGCCGCGCGCACTGTGCCGTGTGTCCGACTGGACTGCCAGGGTACCACACCACACCACACCACACCCGTTACCCATGGCGCCCATGGCAGCGCAGATCTGTTTCCAAACTGGTCCGCGACGCCGCCGGCCGCCGTGCGTTCACCCCACGGGACATCAACCTGTTCCCGAACCTGGTGAGAACAAGTATTTCGCGGTTATAAACTGTGACTCTCGAGCTTAGTGGCGCTAGAACCCTTTCAAGGTGTGGGGGCTTTGGGGGGGGGGGCAAAGCCCCCAAACCTCATTCTCCTTTTCTCCGAATTAATCTCCTCTGATCGCCAGTTAAAGTACCACGCGTATGCGAAGTATAGGGGCATGCATCTCAGAATTTTCGGTCAATTTTCATCCCGCTGTGCTTTCCTCACCCACCCGGACATCTCAGTGGTCGAAACTCAGCAGTTCCTTCGACAATGAATAAGGTACTGCCCTTCGGCCGGATAAGCTTAACTTAAACGCTGCTGGCGCTTATTCTTGTGATGAATCTCAGCGCGGTGCGCCTGCCACGAGCCGCTTCCCCAATCCCCCTCCCCGCCCCCTATGCCAGCTGCAGCTGCCGTGTCACTGCTACCACCGCAACACGGGCCGGCGCGGAGGGCAGGGCAGGGCACACCCCACGCACAAGAGACGGCAACAGCGCGCCCAGGCCAGCACAGAGAATGAGTGAAGCGAGGAGCTTTACTTTGGGACTCGCGGAACAGAATGGCAGCAAGACCGTCCGCGGTGCAGGAAGAGCGAAGAGGAGGGGAGGGGAGGGGAGGGGGGGGAGGGGAGGGGGGGGGGGGGAGGGAGAGGGAGAGCATGGGGGCAAGGTGGAGGGTGAGATTTGCACATTGACATTACAATGACACACATTCCATGAAAGCCGTTGACGACATTTTTACTAAGCAAACTTAGTAATCTCTGATCACGTCCAAAACTAAATTTTTCAATGAAAAAAGAAATCGTACTTGAAAGACCCAAATGCGCACACCCGGTGAGAAAGGACATCTCGGTTTTCCGTCGGCGAGACATTGAATCTCACGTACAAAAAATCGACGAATTATCGAAGTTCGACGTCGGATTCGATACCGCGATTCAATGTACTATTTCTTACTGGGCAGTTTGCACAGCATCCTGGAGGGGGGCGGGGGGTGAGAGCAAACCCCACTGCGACGGAGGTATAGTACGTATAGTAACAGGATACAGCAGGTGAGCGGGTCGCGGCCGACGAGCTAAAACATCTGCCTTTCACCCATATTCAAGTTTTTGCCTAAGCCCGATGACCCATCTCGTCTCGTTATGGGCTGTCGGGGTAAGAAAATATGTGCCATTAGAAGCAGGCCGAAGACCTTTCATAGTCGGCGATAATGTGACGTGAGCTTGGTGATTTCCGATGAAACTGGTCGCGCCGCCTATTTTCTTTTTATCGTCCTTCCACATCGTCTGTCCTGAGGGGCTATCGTTCAGACAGATATACGACTAGAAGACCTACTCATGTCTCAAGATTTAAAGCGGCAGCAACATCCTTTGGGATAAATTCACTGTCCACTACACACTGCTAAATATTGATCAACGACTTCACAGCGTGGCAACTATTTATTTGCTTCTTTCCTTCTGTTTCCTATCCCTGCTATGGCGTCACGCTTGTTGTCCTAGGTCAAGCTTGCTTGCTGGGACTGTACCGATGCATTGCGCGCTTTGCTCCCCGACCCCCTCCTTCCTTCTCCCACCGCGACCCCGGCCAGGAACAGAAAACAGCGAGGCGAATCGAAGCAGATACACCTCACGGCAAAAAGGTCAAGTTTGAACGAAATGTACCGCCCCACAACAAGAGACCTATAAATTAAAATCGATCATAAAGATCCAATTTTCTATTGATTAATTTTCTTGCTAGTTAGAATAATTAAAAATATTCAATGCACGTAATTTTAATTTTTTGTGGTACGAAAATATTTTTTTTTACTTTTCAAAATTTTGTCACTGCCACCTGTTTAAATTGTCCATAACTTGAGCATTCGCGAGGTAAGTCTTAAAAAGTTAGCCGATCGGAGACTTGAATCGTGGAGGCAGGAGCAAGTTTCACATGAATCACATCCATCTGAAACAAAATTATCTGATGGACGTCGTACTATCGCTCGAAATGACGGGAGTCGGGAATCAACATAGTGGCAGCATGCATCGCGTGTATGGAATAGGACCCCCTCCCCCTTTCCCACCCCCACGTCTCCCCGCACCGGGTGCAGCTGAAGCGTCTAGCCTCCGAGAGCTCCTAACCTCACTTTCGAGGCCGGCGGCCGATTCCAACGCGGCAAGTAAGCGGTATACTAACTGAGTTTACTGGAAGCGGGTTATTCGACACACAACACAGGTTAGAAACAGACTTACCTTGCCCTTCGAACGCCCTGATGAGCCCCGCAGTGGGACGCGTCATGCGAACAACAACAAATAGGCCGAGAGATGCTGCAGCTGTACTCAGGTGCGGCGTTCCTACCGCAGCCCCACAATTAACAGAGTTCCGACTGAACACGTTCCACACTTCCACAGGGAAAGAATACGACTTCTAATTGAAACAGCAGCTCATTCTAGTCGATCAGTGTCGTCAACGAATACACGAACGATTGGAGCCGGCAGCCTCAAGCACGGTTCAGTGGTCGGCTGAGCTGATCCGTGGCCGTGGGGCCGGGGAGAGACGAGACAACGGGCTTGGGTCGGGCGCTGGCACGGGGCGGGGCGGGGCGGGGCGGGGCGGGGCGGGGCGGGGCGGGGCGGGGCTGGATGGGGTGGGGGGGGGGGGGGGGGGGGGGGGGGGGGGGGGGGGGGGGGGGGGGGGGGGGGGGGGGGGGGGGCGGCAGGGCAGGGCTACCATCGACACTACATCGCTGCAGCAGCTGCGGAAGCCGTCTCCGGGTGCAGGCTGGCTGCTCCGGGCGCGGCTCCGGCGCGGTCGACGATCTCCTCCGCGCTCCTATAGCAGCAGCAGCAGCAGCAGCCGTCCTGCGAGTATCAGCAGAATGTTGCCTGCGCCTGTCTGTCTTCTGATCTGCTCATCAAGAAGAAATCTTTCAGTCCGTGTGTCCGCCCGCGCGGGTCGACGCAGCTGCGTATCTCTACGCTCAATTTAGCACGCCTTAGGCCCCCAGGGCGCAGGGGGTACCGATGCATTTCGGCTGGCTCAAATCTTCTGATACCCATAACGAAGATGATAAAGCTGCCAGTCCTGTGTAACTTTCGTGAAGTGTTTACAAATTGTGATTAATATGGCAATAATTTGAAAAATTGTAGAACTCTGGTAACGGGTTCTGTTCACAAATTATGTAACACATTTTTGAATAGGTGACAGTTGATATGATATTTTAGTAAAATTTCTCTATTACTGCTATACTGTAATAGTAAAAATCGCGAGGGAAAGGATACCGGGGTGGCGGAGGGAGGGTGATAAAGTCGTCTAAATCGCGTTCCGTGTTTTTGCGAATGGCTAAGGGATGGCCCCTTATTTCTGTTGCAGTTTTTATTTTTGGGCGTGCGATAATAATCCCCCAATTTGCATGATTACCGACAGGGCAGTTGTACCAGTTTGCATCAGGCCAAAAAGAAAAGAAAAAACAAGAACAAGACATTGTATCCCAGACTTGCCGCTCTTCTTATCTTTTTTGGCCAAATTAGAAAATGACAGTTAATGATGGTACAGGAATATGAGTGTCCATCAGTCGCAAACATACAGATACAAGTTGAAATTTAAAGGGAAGCCGTTCAGTTTAAGCAATCTCGACCTACCTCTACTTCCTTACTGGACTGTACCGCCCTCTCCCCTCATAACCTTCCGCAAGGTCGATCCTCCCCCTTCCCTTCCCTCCCCACCCCAAAACAATACGCTTCCGCTAAAGTGAGGGGTTCGGGCGAGTAACAGAGGTGTGACCACGTTTGATCATTCTCTACGTTATCCAGCTGATTCTCCAGACGCTTTAGTCACTATCGTAGGTGCTGGAGTCCAACTGTAGAGTCAGATGTCTGCTCCTACAACCCCGCCTACTTCATTCGATTCACCCCCCCCCCCTCCCGCCCCGCGCCGCCGCGCCCCGCCCCGCGCCGCCGCGCCCCGCCCCGCCCCGATAGCAACGAAATTCATCCGGAATAAATGCAGTTCCTTGAGATGCGCTGGTGGATTGCCTGTGTGCGCGGTGTGGGGACAATGAATGGGAGTTGTGAGAGAGAGAGAGAGAGAGAGAGAGAGAGAGAGAGAGAGAGAGAGAGAGAGAGAGAGAGAGAGAAGGAAACAAGAGAGCACGAAAGAGAAGGAGGATAGAAAATAAGGAGAGCTGTTTTATCATAGCACACTCACAGCCCTCTGAGATACATCGCCTTGGAAATTGCCTCTTATTAATTTTCAAACAAATTTTCGGAGGGAGGGCAAGCCGCGCGAAATTACAATAATCTCTTTCCATCTGCATTTTCACCTCTCCTCTGGATTGCTAATTTTTAGGCGCGACAAACGGCTGCGAAGGGCAATTACTGAGGAACTTATGAAGCTGTTCCATTAGCCTGCCTTACTGCAGAGCCATCTACTTCCATCATATCCTCCTGCTTCCTCAGCGCCGTCCTTAGAAACTAAAGCTAGGTAGCAGGCAGAAATCCGACCTTTCGAACACGACTAACAAACTTGCGTTCTACGTACTAGGCTAGATTCTTTCTTCTCTTCAATCCTCCAAGAGTTTGTTCCGTACACTTTGCTTGTCGTTCGACAACTGAAATCGTGACTGGAACGCCAAAAATGGGGTCAACAACAGTGGGGAGGGAGCACTCGTGCCGTCGGTCGGATGAATTGAACTTGAACCGGCTGCAGATGTGAGGCTTAGGCCGCAGGCTGCCGCCACTAGGAGCTGCGGGTAGCGAGATAGACGTCTAGTTCTAGTGGGCTAGCATGAGATGGAGTTTGCGGCCAGCGTTCTCCAGACAATCTCGTTGCTAATGAGATCACCTCATCTCTCGACTGCCATACAGGTCGGCTGCGGCCGGGACTACAAACCGACGTTTGAAATGGAGAAAAGGCCGTATTAGTTTGTAAAAGTCGCGAATGCTACTACAGGACTCGGACTGCAGCAGGACCTGCGTGATGTCAGTGCGAGCCTCCTGGACAGGTTGGCCCCGCCGTCTTGGAGTCCGATCCGTTCCCGTCGCACTCCGCCCCGCCTGCGCCCCGCCACTCCGCCATGCTCTCTGAGGAGTTCCGCCCCGCCCCGCCCCGCCCCGCCCAGCCCCGCCCCGCCCCGCCCCGCCCAGCCCCTCACTCCGCTGATGCGGCTCATGCCTCGTCAGTCGTCTTTCCACGTCCACTAATTACTTCCACATTTTACGTTCGCCACCGCTCGCGTACAGGCCGCGCCAAAACGCGCGAGGGCGAGGCGCCTCGCCGGCCTGGAGGGGCAGGACCTGGCAGGACCCGACCCGGCGCTTCCGAGAACTGCACCGCGCCGCGCCGCGCAGCGCAGCGAGCAGACACGTCTCGAGAGCCTGGACTGGGAGAGACCTGCCGAGTCACGTGACTCCGTACCAGCCTCGTCATTGGTCATGTATCGCCACCAGGTCTGACCGCATGGCGTTTTCGTCCTCGGGGGAAGACCGTCTGACGTGACTGTCTCCGATACGCTTCCCCCGGACATGTCTTGTCATAGACCCGCTAACGCAGATCAATCCACCTGCAGCCGAGCCGCGACGAGCAGGACAGCGCCCAGCGCCGCGCTGGCCTGTCGCGACTATCCCCATATCCAATCCCGATCGATTAATCGAACTCAGTCCACGTTTATAGAGTTAAATTAGCTGCGTCTGATCCCCTTGCAGCTGCAGTTAAGGCAGACCAGAGCATTCGCGTGAGCGCCATAGAACTTTTCAACACCGCGCCTTAATTCAGCGGCGGTTTGAGAAATCACGGCTCGCCTGACTCATCCTGAGATGTTTTCCGCGGTCCGCTTCTGGGGAGGCCTGTACTCAGCTGAGCACTCCTCCTGCCCTAAACCTTGATTCTTCACGAGTCAATGGCCTGCTGCGGTTGTCTTGCCCCGCGATGTGAGTACTCCCGGCGAGTATCTCCTCCGCGCGGAGTATCGTCGCAGCTACCATAGAGGACGGAGTATCGCCGTTTGATTAGTTCTCATCCGGCAACGCGAATACAGACAGCTGACTTCTGGAGCGGGCGATGTAAGCAAAAGTGGCCAGTAATACGGCAACAACAATTGCCAGCTCACCGGGTATCGCCGAGCGATGTTACCTCCACCGCAACCCCTTCCAAATGAATCCGCTTCTGCCTGAATAAACACCCCCTTCTCCACCTACTTAAAAACAAAGACAACAAAAAACTAACTTTTCGTACAGGTTTACTTTGTTGAAGTTCAAAACGAGCGTACAAGCGCACATCATCATAAATGAATCGTATTCCGTGTCCGCGAAGAAAGTCTCGTTGACGCTCGACGTCGCAGCAAACGCACTTTTCCTCATAGTTGGAGTCAATAGGGTACTCCAATGGAGCCTGAAACGGAAGTCGAAGAACAAGCGGAGGTACACAAACGAGGGCAAGGGGCGAGGCGGTCGTGTTTCCGCCTCCTCCTTACCTCCTCGCCCCTTGCCCTTGTTTGTGTACCTCCGCTTGTTCTTCGACTTCCGTTTCAGGCTCCATTGGAATACCCTATTTGTCACTCTTATACTTGTCTTTCGCTGCTGCGATCGACACCAGCAGAACGGGATTGTTCTCAAACTTTGAAACGTAATTGTTCGTAGAAGGAAAATTGGTGGTCTTGTTTCCATCGTGGGCGACGTTTTAAACACGCTGCAAACATGATGAAAGTTATTGAAGGGAGAATATTTGTTTCGTTTCCCTAACACTGTAGGCGTATCACTGCGCAGCGTTCCAAAGTAATTAAACCCTTATTGCCTTGCTTCTGCAGGGTCAGAGAGCAGCATGAGCTATGCGAAGCGACGCAACGAGAAAATTATTTGCAGATGAAAATACAAGAGGGAAAGTAATAATATAAAAAAAAAAAATTGCATTGCCCGGCCTGTTTTATCTCGTAATGTGAAAATAAGAACGGATAGGAATGAAATTGACATCCTTTCCCTTCCCTTGCCTCTCGTTGAGCAGTAAATGGTCGGTCCTCAATGCCGCCCGGGAGCCAGGTGTCCTCTCGTACTTGGAAGTACGACTGCTTGCATACCTCCCAGGCGGCCCGTCCGTTCTCTTAAGCGTGAGGATAAATCTCTCTCTCAAACAACATGCGTCGTTCGATATCGGCAACACTGCGAAACAAATTACAGTCTGAGTGAGGACAAACTTTGTATCGACATCCCCGCGTAGAACTAATGGATCTGTGGAAAGCAACTAAAGACCATCCCCATCCGATCCGGACTACTTTAACACTAACATATAAACGGCCAGGTATACGAGACTACCGCCAAGAGATATTGCTGCCCGGTATGAGAAATTTCGCTGTTGATATTTCTGTTTCCTCGCTCGGCGGGGTAAGTCGAGCAGGGGGCGGTCAATGAAGCGGTGGTGTCGCCGCAATAAGTAGCCCGCCTCCTGACGAATCCCCAAAGTTCACACCCAAGTCGTCAGATAATCTACCAGGGGAAATGACGGGAACGAAGTGGTTGGCGCACAGACCTTGACGGAGCGTCGCCTAACAGGGTGGACTGTCACGGTTTAATCAAGCAGCTGTGCTCCGACAGATGGCAGGACAGGGCGGGGCATGGCGGGGCAGGGCGCGGCAGGGCGGGGCAGGGCAGGCAGTGCAGGGCGGGGCGGGGCAGGACAGGGCAGAGCAGGTCGGGGCAGGGCAGGGCAGGAGAGGGCAGGGCAGGGCAGGGCAGAGCAGGGCAGGAGAGGGCAGGTCAGGGCAGGGCGGGGCGGGGCAGGTCGGGGCAGTGCGGGGCAGGGGAGGGCGAACCTCGACCTCATCCCTCTTCACCTACTTCCTCGCTTTCTGTCGCCAGCGCCGCCCTCTTAATTAAATATTTGGGTTCACACCTTGACAGGCCCTCTCTGAATGTGTCTTGACGTCTGACGGCGACCCGAGGTAGGCCTACTTCCCCCCTCTCCTCAGGGCCTCGCCACGGCCCCGACGAGTCTGTGATCTCCGGGACAATCGGCTGTACCCCACGTGCAAGAGACTTCCAACGGGGTGAATATGAACGCTAAAAGCAAGCGGAGTGTGGGGACTGCCGGGAAATGGACATACTCCACGATGCGAGAGACCGCGAGAGACTCTCCTCATGACTCAGCATTCCGAATAATCGACGACGCAGTTCTGATTATTTGACGATGAATTAATTGTAAAGATCGAAACAGGTCTTCCTCTGCTGTGATACTCTGATCACCATTACTTTTGGAAACCTGATTGCAGATTGTATAATTACAAGAGCGGCATATGCAAAAGATGCGATACTTATTTATAGCCGGTTATATAAGTCTTTGATGGTTGCTTGCTGAAAACTTGTTGAAAATTAGTCGCGGGCCAAAGAGGACGGGAACACTGACTCAACTAAGTAGCACCAGCGTCAGCCATCAAAGTTTGAAACTCTAACGAACAGTAACCACGGGGAACTTGCAGAGTCGACAGTTCTTTCCCGTGCGAGTAAGGAGACACGACGATATACGGGCAGGTAAGTGAATTCCTTTCCAGAGTTTTGTACTCGTGGAGTACGGATACGACTCCGAGCCCCACCATGGAACAAAATCCGATCTCCAAAATGTGACGTCATATCGCTTCGCCTCCAATGATTGGTCAGCAGGGAGGCGCACTTACAAAGGACTTAAAGCATCGTAATTACAAATCATTTTCTTTGTATTACGAAGAAAATCTTATGTTTTTACGTAGAGGATTCTTCGTAAGCTTACGTATGCTTGAAACAATCCGTAATACGAAGAAAATCCTTCGTTGGACGAAGCAATCCTACGTGACGTCACAGTGCAGATCGGATTTTGTTGCACTGTGGTATCGATATTTGGATTTATCGTGCGAAGAATGCGCCCAGTGGGCTGTCTCTTATTGTCTGCCTGTGGCCCACCATACATCATGTCTTGGGACCTGCCGGTCCCGGGTCGGCCGACCGGGCCGCCGGGCCGCCGGGCCGGCCTCCTCAAGGTCGCCGTGCTGCGCCTCGGCTGCGCTGTACTGAGGCGAGGCAGAGCGCTCAGTCTGTCAGGACCTGGAGATCTGGACCACGCCCAAGACATGGCTCGTTTCAGGATGCCGCCATCCTCAAAATAAGAGTTTCGGGTTTTTTGCGTCGCGCGTGTGTGTAACTTACCGTACCCGCCCACACGCGCCACGCGCTTCTTCTGCCCCGCCACGCCCGCAAAAATCAACCAAATAAGCAAAAAATATAATCAGCTACCCAAATAAAAGATGCATTAAATTGAACTAATTGTAAAGTACACGACAATTGGTTTGCGCTCTCTATAAAAACCTTATTTGATTACAGATTTTTTTTTTTACAGTGCAGAGCTTCTTCAAGACTAAGTGAACACGGTTGGTACGGTGATGTCTGGGATCTGGGCGCCTATGGTGCCAATCGGTAGGCCTTATGGTACCTATAAACGCCCTAAAACATTTTTCTCTGATCTCGTGTTTTAGGGGAGTTATAGCACTTTTTCGATTTTTTGCAATTTTTTAAACAGAGCGCGCGGCTTCAGACTTTACTTTCGCCCTGTTCTGTTTTTTAACCGATGCTCATGAAATTTGGTAC
>CABIKL010002815.1:0-11931 GCA_902196195.1 Aptinothrips rufus
CAGCCTTTCTACACCAACCGTTAAATTACAGTTCAACCGTAGGTGGCATGACGCACTTAGCAAAATTATAGCCGGTCGAAAGTTAAATTCTGTTATCATCTGCTTTCACGTTAGCGTTAGCGTTAACGTTTTTTCGATTTTAATCTCGATTGTTACTTTTTAGCAAAACATCGACAGATTTTTTTTCCAAATCCAACATGAACTGACATTTTGATTCAAGACTGACTGGCCATTCAAACAGCGGAGCACAGCCTCGAGGCGCTGGATACTGGCAGATATCTGTTGCCCAGGTGCAGCACTCTCATCCTGTTCAACGGCATTCAATCAGCGCTGCCGGAGTTGTGATTGCAATCACGTTGAGATTCTTGTTTGGAATTGCGTCAGCCTTGAATCAAGATGTCAAAATACTTTCAAAATAAAAATTCTGGCTAAAAACATCGGGAAATGATGCCGGGCCTCTAAAATCAAATTGCGCGCCCGCAGTGACGTCGGGATGCATTTTCTCTAACCAATGGATGGCCTTGGAATAAAATTATAGCGTCGCCAACGTAATTGAAGAGGAGAGGAGGAGGCCTTGGCAGCAAGAGGTACCATTGTAAATGGGGCGGGGCGGGGCGGGGCGGGGCGGGGTGCAGCGAGCCATATCTGGTACTGGCTGCGACAACACCCCCAATCCGTTTCTGTAATGGAGCCATCATCGGAGTACTAAAACGTCCAACAAGGTTCTGCTCGAGCAAAACCCGGCGACGGGAGCTGAGAGAGGGCTCTCTCCCCATCATAAGAAAATTACGTCCCGCAGGGAGGAGGGGGGGGGGGGGGGCAGCCTCTAGTCGACGCGAACTGAACTTCACGCTTGGCCTGTCCAGACCCATCAGATAGCAACTTTGTCCTCAAGTTTTATCAACAGTCTCGGGTTATCGTAGATCCGAGCCGGGCGATCTCACATTCACGTTTACATGGCCCTTGCGGGCCAGCAGCGCTTGGACGGGCCCTTGGGCACAGCTGCGGGCCGGAACAAGAGCAGGCTTGGCGGCGAATGGTTGTCACGTCGACCGGAGACGGCACGGGGGAGCTTTTTTATACCCCCCACCCCCACCCCCACCCCCACCCCCACCCCCACCCCCACCCCCACCCCCACCCCCACCTCCACCCCCACCCCCACCCCCACCCCACCCCCTTCCTCTCGTCCCTGCCGCGGCGGGTGCGGGGGTGAGCGGGGGTGAGCGGGGGTGAGCGGGGGTGAGCGGGGGTGAGCGGGGGGATCGGCGGAGAGATTTAACTTGCAGCGACAGTTCAGACAGGTCAGGAATGAAGGGACGGGTACGACGACAGCGACTATCAAACCCGAACATTCGAAAAGAGAATGTTCTTGTCTGTGGTCCAGACCTGGTCCAGACTGGAAGCAGGCCACGAGCTGGACAGCCGCGTGTCTGTCGCTAGAGAGCGGGCCACTTCTCACTGGCTGCACTCAGAACCCGAAACCTCAGGTCCTGGGCAACCCCGAACCCAGAAACGAAGAGTAAAAGAAAGAGGTTGAGGTCTTTCAGACTTATTCTTAAACGCGTTTCTTCGCTTAATGATCATTTTAGAACAGATCTCACAATGACGACTTTTAAAAAAAAAATTCTCTTTTCTAGGTTGTGTTGCCCTAGAATCTGAGTTTTAGTGTTTGGATCCCCGCCTGTCTGTCTCTCCCGCACTCATACAAACTCCATAAGACTTCATCTCACTCGCACTTTCCCCAACGTCGGAGCACCGTGCTCCGCTCCATGAAATGAAGCCACATCTTCTTGTCTCGCTCGGCTCGGCTCGGCTCTAATTTCAACACGCTGATTACGGGTTTTTGCGTAATTCGCCATGCAGCGAGCAACGCCAGCAAGAGATGCGAGGGCGACGAGTGGTGGGGGAGAGCAGGGGTAGTACAGAAGAAAAATACATTTAAAATAAAAATTACAGTTCGCCCTAGTCAAAGACTTGCTTAGTGAGTACCGTTGGATGTCCCTGTACTATGTTTTGCTAGTGAGAGGGGTCGTGGAGTGGCGTTGAGATGGTTCAGGGTGCACTTCTTCTCTCCCTCTCTCTCTCTCTCTTTCTTCACTTCTGGGAGTGGTGGAGCCGGTGGATTTTACAGTCAATTTCATCCCCAGGCGCTGCCGTGGAAGCCAGGGTCTAACTGTATTGGCCCACAAGCTCTGCTGCAAAGCTCTGCGAAGCCCTTCGAGGTCATAACACCAAGCAACAGCAAGAAGTGAGCTGTCCGAGGTCCCAGAGTCACTCACGAGCAAGGGTAGGTCAGGTTGGGGGTAAGTCGAACAGTGGCAGAATAGAACAGCACATTTTAGCTCAAAGCAATTGCTTTACCTTCAAGGAGGTTATTTTGAGATCATACTAAGTGGAGCGAATGAATGAAAACTGTATTACAATGAACACTCTTCTCAGAAAGCCAAATTCGAGTCTTCCCCTGCTAGATTTTTCCCCGAACTGACCCTATGTCCAGGCTTGGCCACGAGGGAAGGACCTGAGTGATCACATCGGCTCGGCTCGGCTCGGCTCTGGTCGGCCGAGTTCACCTAATCCTCCATCCCCTTCAGTCACCTTGCCGTGTTCGGCACGACACTTCCATTAGGCAGTCCCCGGTCCCCTCTGCGGCCGCCGTGTCTACTTTTACTTCCGCCTTCCGCTGAGATAATATCGCAGCAGCGGCCGGAGAGGATTCCCTGTCGCTGTCGGAGAAGAGGTGACAGATTGGCGTGGAGAGTCGAAAGAAGAACCTAATTACTTCAGTAAAGATGTTGTTTTTACTACACCTTGAGTTTTTTACTTTCAGTTTTTTGCGCTTTCACTACAATTTGATAAAGGTTGTTCAAATTAAACGTAGCTTTAGTCAAAAATATATGGAACAGGGAAACCGATAACGAAGCATAATCGCAACAATTACCTCATTTGTGTCTCATAATTAAAAAAAAAGAAACATGACTTTATGTCAGTCATATATAAAAAAAGACAGCCAAACAACAAGACGAAAAAAAAAATTTCCTTCGAACCGTAGGTGTAGGAGACATAAGATTGTTCGCATGTGCGTCTGGCAAGGCCTAGGCCAATGCGAGCACTCTGCACTGAGTGCTCTTCATCCCTGCCCGAGGCACTGTCCCAAAACACACCAGCAAAATTACAAACCGTCTATGTCAGTGTATGGCCGCCTGTGCTCTACTAAGAGGAAGGTCCGCAACCCTGGCCAGCCCCGCCCCGCCCCGCCCCGCCACGCCCTGGCGTGCTCCTGTACGCTTGAATACGGTTGAAGCCCTGGCATCACGGCTCAGAGGCACGGACAGTGAACAATTAAACAGAGCGGTACCGAAGGAATTCATCCAGAGCAGGGCATCGCATATGTTCGGCCGGCGTGATAAATAACGTCGAAGCGATGGGGAGAAATGCCGAGCGAGCACGCCATGCCACGCCACGCCACGTCACGCCACGCTCGAACCCCGCAGTGCTCAGGCGTGATTTAATTTCACGCAGCTTGCGCACCAATTCGTCGGATCCCTAGACCTGGACACGCAATGCGCCACGTCCTACGGCGTAAAAATAGACGTAGATTTACGACACCCTGCGAAAATCAGTTTGGTCTCGGAGCTTGGAGCTCACACCCGTGTAGGGTACCTCCCAGCCGCCAACCAACTGCTAAGGATTGCTCTCTCCCCAAGTGGTTCCTCCGGACAATCCTGTATTTCCGGAAAAGCCTATACTTAATTTAAGTATTTCTTTGGTCTTTCTGATTCTATCATTAAATTGACTGAATAAAGTAAGTATAAAATAAAAAAGATCCAATAAAATATTTGAAATTTAGCAAAGGTTTTTACAGGAATGGATTTTGCAATCCAGCCGAGAGCGGAAGGAAAAGAATCGGACCCGCACGTGTCATCCCCACCCCCCCCCCCCCCCCCCCTCGGTCTCCCTTCACCTTCCGCCTCATTGCCCCCCACCCCACCCCCCGACCCGACCCCCCAACCAACCCTTCCCGAGACCCTGCTTGTCCTCATTCGACGATTAGAAAAATTAATTGAAATTCCAGGAGAATCGTAACGGCCGCCTCTTGACTTATCGTCGACCGATTCAACGAGGATCTCGACAAGGACCGGGATCCCTCCATTCCGGTTCCAGGAGCAGGAGCAGCAGCTCCCCCACAAACCTCCCGCTTCCTATCCGAACGCCTTGCACTCACAGCGCAGGCCTCTTAGGCGCACATTCATGCGGCAGATCTGCATGCCGGATTCCACGTTGAGACACCTCCTAGGCCTGTTACTACCCTGCCACTGCTACCCCCGCTGCTGGAGACGTCTGATCCGATAGGTAGAGGCCTCATCATCACCAAGTAACACACCAAGTTGATCACCACGCCACGCCACGCCAAGCCACGCCAAGCCACGCCACGCCAAGCTACGCCACGCCACGCCCCATCACGCACCATCACGCCCGGCCGCGCCGAATATACGGGCCGCTTAAGACGCGGCCTTCTCCAAACAGAAGGGCGAAGTTCAACAGACGTGCGGGTGCGAGTTTGATTGCATTGAGAGGAGCCTCGGCAGGCTGCGGGGAGAGAGACGCTAGCTCAAGTGGCCCCGCACACTGGGCCCTTCACTGAAAAGAATGTGTGGAAACCAAACACTTCAGAAGCACAGTGGCGCCATACACTTCTAGTGTTTAATTATTCCATGGGGCAGCGTGGGCCTACAAGAAACTTAATACTTGAACTGCATAGCACCGCAGCAACGATTTTGAAGTTTTTAGATTCGAAGCATTTCTTTCTTTTTATTTTTATTTTGAGTGTAGCGAAGCAGAGCATGGTAATAATAATAATTTAAAAAACCTCATATTTCAAGATGGATAACTTTATGGGAAGGCTTTAAGTTAAGATTTCGTCCATACATCTCAGCGAGAAAATGAAGACAAACTTCAAGGATTCCTTTGAAATTATCGACCAAAACACGGCTAACTTTTTTTACAAACAGTTCGTCATTTCGAAGAAATATATTTTCAGTAGTCTATGCAGGCGGGTCAGTGGCTCGATTCCAGCCTGATCCTTCTTCATTTTAAAACTCGCGCGGCGAAGGAAGTCACTGCAACCCCGCGTCGCGCTTCGCCTCGCGGTACTTCCGGTGATATAGGAGTGCCACTCATCCAGCCGGGTCCTTGAAACTTCCTCCGTGCGCCGCGACCAACTTCCGGTGTGTACAGGACTAGCTTCGCCCCCCAAACCGGCCGCTTGGATCCTCACAGCAGGGCTAGCTCCTCGGCTAGCGAAAAGAACAGCACCGGAGGGGGACACAAATATCATAGGCGTCCCCACCCGGCGGCCATCTTGACTACGCATGGGGGCCAGGTGTACTGGACTACCTGCAGCCGGCCGCTATGAGGGACTGCTGTCCGGTATGAGAAATTTCGCAGTTGATATTTCTTTCCCCTTCCAGTGCTGTGGCGAAAAGATGTGCGAAGCTTGTTAAGTCCCTTCCCCTCAAACGCACGCAACGAGGAAAAAATTAGGATTGGAGCCGCTCTCTTTTTGAAGACTCTGCTGGTCTTTACAAACACCTGTAAGGGCGCGGCGACCAGCGAGGCGCCACGTGGCCGGCCCAGCAATCTCAGCAGGCTTTTTGAATAATCCGGTTAGATTCCATCAAAGGCGGGGCGGGGCATGGCAGGGCACAGGCATGGCCGGGTACAGGGCACAGGCATGGCATCTGGCAGGGTGAAGGGCAGGGCAGGGCAGGGCGGGGCGGGGCGGGGCGGGGCGGGGCTGGGCGGGGCGGGGCAGGGCGGGGCAGGGCAGGGTGAAGGGCAGGGCAGGGCAGGGCGGGGCGGGGCAGGGCAGGGCAGGGCAGGGCAGGGCAGGGCAGGGCAGGGCAGGGCAGGGCAGGGCAGGGCAGGGCAGGGCAGGGCAAGGGCAGTGCAAGCCAGCGGCCGTCATTCGCATAGCTCCATTTCAGCGTTCGTCCGCTCGTGTAGCTTCCCGCTATCTTGCTCATCGCGCTCCCCGCTTCACCCCCGGTTCGCCCCCGGTCCGCCCCCGGTCCGCCCCCAGTCCGCCCCCGGCCCGCCGCCGGCCCGCCCCTCGCATGTCCGGAGCAGACACAGGCGGACAACCACCAACGTCATGCGGATGTCCGCTGCCGGTGCCGGTCTGTAAATACCAGGACAGGGCAGAGCAGAGCCACGCAAGCAGAGAGAGCCAAGTGCGAAAGTTAAATAAATTTGAAGTTTTGGAGTCAAAACGACTATATTACAGTCAGTCTGCTCCGAGTTAGCAGACCGAACGGAAACACTTGTTTAATAAGTTAGGCAAGTAGGTACCTCAATCCCAGACCAGCCGCTAGCCGGCAGCGCTGCGGGTATTTACTGAGCACTGCTGCTACACCGCTCGAAAGCTGTACACTGCAACTGTACACTGCAAAAAATATTCTTGATTTTAACTCACGATTTTTTCCGGTTTTTTGTTTTTCTTTTTTCTTCATTTTACAATTGCATTGTCTTTTTCATGCCTTACGATTTTCATTTTTATTTAGTATAAAATAGCACGAATGTCAAGTGAAATTGCGAGACTTCTTCGTAAAATTACAAGACTGTCAAGTAAAATTTCAAAGTTATCCAGTAAAATTACAAAATCGTCTTGTAAAATAACAAACGCAACACATTAACGAAATTACGAACCATATCATAAACTTAAAATACAAAAAAAAAACTACAAAAAATTAAAAATAATTTCTATAAAAACAGTTTGTAAATTTCATTTTAGATTGAAAATTTCATCATTTAACCAAATGCTTTTTGTTTTTGTTTTTAGAGTCCTTCGAGGAGTTTGCAGATTTCTCCTTGAGGACCGGGCCGTCTACTCAATTTGTTCGGGCACGGTAAAAACGGTTCCTCGGAATCCAAGGAACGGCGGATGGTTCCTTGAAAGTCCATTGGAAAAGGATAGGTGATCCAAGGAATCATCCGCCGTTAGTTGGATTCCGAGGAACCGTTTTTACCGTGCCCGAACAAATTGAGTAGACGGCCCGGTCCGCAAGGAGGCTGGGGGCTGCGAACCTATACAGAGCTCTTTTTAAAACTAGTATCGCCTCCATCCTTTTCACTTTACGTGGGTTGAATTCTTTTTTTTTCTCTCCTCAGTTGGCATCCTGGCAGGGCCTTGCAGTGTGGGCTCTGTCTCGTCATGCGGCAGGCTCAGGGCAGATAAGACGAGTCGATCAACACGGCTCAGTGCCTCCAACTAACAACACCGCATCTCCTCGCAGTTTATCAGTCCTCTCGGCCTGGGACTTGTGTCCCGTATAATTTGATGAAAAATGAAAATATTCTAGACTTCTTTGTACGCAGGCTTCTGTTAGTGAGGTCTGATGAGATAGAGAGCGGTTTGCACCTAAACGCGTTGCGCATCATTTTAAAATAGTTCTCAAGACGACTTCCAAAAACACCCTCGGTTTGTTTCCGCAATCTGTGCCTTTCGATTCCGGGATTTGGTTTCTCTGCGCACACATCTTTTTTGGATCCCCATAAATATGACGAATCTACACTCTAAATGATCTCTCGGCAACTCGGCATTGCCCTCCGACGAAAACGTCACGAGCATTTTAATCGTCGAGCGCCGTAAAAAGGAATACTTCTTTTACAGCCCTTCCCGAGAAACAGGGGAGAAGTGACACCACTTTCGTAAATTTTGGGAGTCATGTTGAGAGTTACACCATAACGATCAGGACACTCTAAAATTCATTTTTACGTAATCCTCAAAATGAGCCCCCAAAATTTTGAAACTGGTGACATATCTCCCCTCTTTCTCGAAATAAAAAGGCTCCCAAATAAAAACAGATTTTTTTTTTTTACAGTGAGTGCTGAATTCTTTTTTTAGTGTTCTTTTTGTTTCCAGCCGAGTCGAGCACTATACTGCCAACAAGACGCGAACAGCGAGCTCAGACTGGGGAGCAATTCATCTCCGAGGCAGATTACTCCTGGTGCGGTGAACTCGAGGAGCGTCGAGACGCCGGGGGGGGGGGGGGGGGGGGGGGGGGGGGGCCGGACCTGAGAGAGGTGCATGCGGAGAGAGACAGCCAGGGTTGCAGCGCGAAGTATTGCCTCTCTCGCACTCGCGGAATCTCTGTTTGCATGCATCTCTCTCGCGTATTGTTGCCGCTATGGGCGCCACGCAATGAAGGTAGCTCTTCCTCTGGGATAGCGAGAGCGAGTGATACAAAGTCCTTTTCGGAGCTAGTGTGAGTGGGAGAGAGAAGCAAGCGCAAGGATTCTGCCTGCCTACCTTAAATAATAAGAGTCCGTCTCACTTGCACATTCCCTGGAACCCAACCACTTTGGGATATCCAAGCGCGAGGATTTCGCCTGCCTATCTCTCTCGCACTCGCGAACAAATTCCACAAGACTCCATCTCCCTCGCACGTTCCCCAGGAGGGCACTGTGGGGGAGCTGCTGCTCAGAAGGACCGGGCGGGGGCGCGCATTCTCTGCGCGTGTAAACAAACACGACAACACTCCCTCAAAACCACTGCTCGACGGGGCGGGCCGGGCCGGGCCGGGCCCTCACGAGGACAAACAAGCAGGAAAACAGGCGAAATATGCGGGCCAGGAAGTGGCGGGTAAGATGGAATAAGGCTCAGCGGGGGGCGAGTCACCCCCTCACCCCCTCACCCCCTCACCCCTTCACCCCCTCACCCCCTCACCCCCTCACCCCCTCCCGCCCCCGCCCATTGGGAGGCTGAATCGCCGTCCTATGGCTTTGCTTGGCTCTGACCCTCGCCTCGCCGAGAACAATCCTTGTTCGTTTGAGGCAACAGTATCGCCATGTCTGACGAGCTGGCCTTGTGACTCGATATTACAATCCTTACTCTTAAGATGAGCCCTGCCCGCCGCGCTGCAGAGAGGAGAGAAGGGAAGGGGGTGGGGAGAGATCGCGGTCTCACTGCGCCGCAATACAAACCCCCTCCAAGTAAGTTCGATCTTTTGTCATTTCAATTGCAGATCACTTCGGATTGGGCGCGACCGCATAAACAAAAACAAGCAGCTGCTCATTGCCTTCAAAGATACGGTATAAATTAGTTGACTTTAAACTTTGAATTTCATCGGATGCTACTCGTATGCGGAGATATTTCATCCCTTTTTTTTCTGAGTCATTTTAAACGCACTGAGTCCGCCCTCCGGACATCTCTGGAAAAACTTGCAGTTGGCACTCCACAAAATTCAAGGTTTTATATTTGCTGTGCAACCAAGCGCAAAAGGCCGTCCCCAATTTATTCAGTTTATCGGCACGAGTGGTCGCAGCTGGTCCGTACTCCCTCCCAGATGCCACGCTTTACACAGACACGCTGACAGCAGCTATGCGCTTTTATTTATTTTATTTTTACAAAATTTGCTTGAGTTAGGGCTCGTCCACATATTACCTAACGGTCGGGGAGAGTGGGGCAAGGTGTGTCAGGTGGGGCAGGATGTGCCACCGGTAACTCTCTGGAATCGTCACAATATCACGATTCTGAAAATATGCTTTGGCACATCCTGCCCCACCTGACACATCCTGCCCCACTCTCCCCTATTTCTGTTCATTTTTGACCCCATCCATGTCACAGATATTAACGACCCCCACGAAATGGACCGTCACGCTGGGCCGAACCCACTCCCCCCTTTCAATGGCGTTACGTGATATGTGGACCACCCCTCAGTTATTGTTTACACATCCTGATCTCACATTCTTCTCACCTCGTTAGGAGAACAAGGAGTCGCCTCAGCACACCACCATCTTCCCTCCTTGTCTCTTCCTTCGCACGCACAACATTGTCTCCCTCGCTCGCTCGCGGCGCGTGCAGTCACACTTCACAAACCACATTTAAACAGTCCTATTGTGCACGTCCGTCACATAACGCGTGCGGGACCGCGCACGCCTCGCACGCGGCTTCGTCACGGCCGTCACATCGTCTTCGCAACGCCGCATTGGTCACGTAGAGCCGATAACATCGCACCGAGCTCGTCACACCGTGCTCGTCACTCGGCGTTTCGTCACACTATGTGTTGCTTCAGCCTCGTCACGCCGTGTTCGTCACACTGTGCCGGTACTTCAGCCTCGTCACACCGTATTCGTCACACTGCGCCGGTACTTCAGCCTCGTCACGCCGTGTTCGTCACACTGCGCCGGTACTTCAGCCTCGTCACGCCGTGTTCGTCACACTGCGCCGGTACATCAGCCCTGCCATGCTGTGCTCGTCACACTATACTGGCCGTGCTCGTCACACGAGGTTGGCGTGCGCAGCGTGCGCAGCGTGCGCAGCTGACGCGATGTGGAGCTCGCGCCACGCTACTGCCGCCGCCAGCCGCCCTGAGCCCCGAGCCACATAGCACCCGCGCTCCTCCACGACTCGCGAGCGACTGCAAAGGGTCGGCCGGGCGCCTCGCCACGCCTCGCGCACAGGGCACTGGGCCTCCGCTGGGACGCCCGCCCCCGACTGGGGAGTGGGGGCTGCCAGCAATGACCACACCTGGACCTATGTCTCCGGTGAGAGACACTGCACGGGCTGAGGTCTGCATCGTCAGCGGTCATTACAGAGTACTCAACTCGAATGCTTTTGTCAAGACGAGCGCTATAAATTACTTTTAAAACCCGTACGACATTAAAAAGAGTACATGATTGTTGGTCAATGTATCTGCCCCCTACGCTACCTGCTACCTGCGGCAGTCTCTGATCGCAGGCCCAGAGACACATGCCATCGTTTCTGGCGGCGCTTCCTACTGCAGGAGAAGCCAAAGGCGTGAAAGGTGGGAGGGAGAACGAGCAAACGGCTTCCGCACCGCCTGATCCAGAGTCCGGCAAGCCTAACTTCCAGCTCCAGTTTCTGCCTTTAACGACGGCAAAAATGTACCTCTAAATAAATTTGTAATAATGTAATGACAGAAGGTCCCATACGACAGGTTTACTACCTGCAGCTTCTTATCGAGAAACCCTCTCCAAATAGCAGCCGTCTGATAACGGCGACCTGGTGGTGCAAACATTACGCGTGACATGCAGTCTAGAAAGGGAAGGGCCAGATCTAATCATTATTCCCAACTCTCGAGATCTCTGCCAGGCATCTCGAGAAGACGGCAGGCCTCAGCCCTGAATATATTCAGAGAGAGGCGGTCCTATCTTCAAATTAGATAAACTGGTGATGAAATGCCCTGAGTAAGTAAGAAATTTTCTGAGTGAGTTTGAACTTTTCAAAGCTACTTTTGGTTGAATTCGATGTGATCTAGTGCGAATTATAGTAAAAATGCGGCTCACTCCACTTCATGCGCAAAGCGCGCGATGACGATGACGTCACAGCGGATTTCGAGTTCGTTTCCACATTTCTTCGATGTCGAAACTAACTTTATTTCTGAAGGGACACCTCTCCGCTAACATAAAGCCTTTCAGGGGCTTTCAGGGACTCTGAAGTGAGACGGACCAAACAAGCACTTTCCATCAGCGCAACGACATACATCGGCGCCCAGTCTGGGCGGCCCAGACCCGTGTAACGCAGAGTTCTACCGCGGCGCGGGCATGCCCAACAGCCCAGCATGGAGGACTTTGGCGCGGGTTGCCGGTCCTCGGCGGTCCCCGGGTCCAGGCGCGGATCCGCGGGGGGGGGGGGGGGGGGGGGGGGGGGCTCCCCCCCAAGCTGCGTCGCCTGGAAGCTATAGGCAACGTGCACAACTTTCAGCATGTAGGTACGCCAAAAGTGTGACGTCGCCCCCTCCAAGGAGTCCCAACGAATAGGAGTACACGAATTCCCCGCGGAATTCCACCACGTCACGATTTCGCGCCATTCTACCGCAGGGCAGTGATCGTCCTAATAGGGTACTCCAATGGAGCCTGAAACGGAAGTCGAAGAACAAGCGGAGGTACACAAACAAGGGCAAGGGGCGA
>CABIKL010002816.1:0-11929 GCA_902196195.1 Aptinothrips rufus
GGGGGGGGGGGGGTCGAAATTCCCGAAAACTGGATCACGTAATTGTTGAATGATCCCTAACAGCCGCCTTTGGCGGAAGACTACAGCACGATACGCCATCTTTTGGGCTCTAATGGCTTTAGGACGGGCGAGGCGGCACAAGGAACCTGTAGCTGCTGCTTGGGATCGGGAGCTGCCGGGGCGGGCTCTAGGAGTCCAACATGGTGGTGGTACATCTCGTGCTGCGTGTGCACTAGGAGTCCGGCCGGCGCGCTGCTCGCAGTCCGTTCGGGGGCCAGCCCTTGTCTCAGCCGCTGGCGGGGCCGCCACAGAGGCCGCTCGGGGCGCACGAGCGGAGCACGTGGCTAGTGCGCGCCGGGGCGGGGCTGCCGGGGGAGGGCTCGGCGTCCTAGCCCCACCCCGCCTCGCCACGCCCCGCCACGCCACGCCCCGCTGACGCTGCTGACGACTGTTGTTAAGGTGGACCTGCCGGGGCAGCTCCTCCCCAACGTGGAGGTCGCGGACCTGAGCCACAACGGCATCGGCCGCCTGTGGGGGCTGCACCAGCTGCCTCGCCTGGCCATCCTCGACCTCAGCCACAACCAGGTGCGTCCCGCTCTACTCCACGCGTCAGGGACTTTCCATGCTGAACGTGTGAGCTTGATCCGACATGGCGGAGCATGGACCCTGGTCAGCCTGCAGCCTCACACTGAAAGTCTCTCGAGCATGGAGTATGGCGTGTTGTCAGGTTCGGACCCTGGCCAGCCTCCACCCTCACACTGAAAGTCTCTCGAGCATGGAGTATGGCGTGTTGTCAAGTTCGGACCCTGGCCAGCCTGCACCCTCACACTGAAAGTCTCTCGAGCATGGAGTATGGCGTGTTGTCAGGTTCGGACCCTGGCCAGCCTGCACCCTCACACTGAAAGTCTCTCGAGCATGGAGTATGGCGTGTTGTCAAGTTCGGACCCTGGCCAGCCTGCACCCTCACACTGAAAGTCTCTCGAGCATGGAGTATGGCGTGTTGTCAGGTTCGGACCCTGGCCAGCCTGCACCCTCACACTGAAAGTCTCTCGAGCGTGGACTATGGCCTGTTGTCAGGTGCGGACCCTGGGCGGCCCGGGGGGTGACGGTCTGTTCCCCTCGCTGCACACGCTCCTGCTGGACTACAACGGCCTGGTCAGCCTGCAGCCTCTGGCTCTGGGCGAGATGCACTCCCTGCGAGCCCTCTTCCTGCATCACAACCAGCTGCGCGCTCTGGACGGTGAGCCGAGTCAGTGTACTGGCACAGTATCGCTGAATTTCTCATCACTTTATCACAACATAGTACGTTTTTAGCCGTAAGCTTCTCTTGAATGCGTTTGGTACGCCGCCGCCTGCGGATCGTGGATAGGCAACCCCAACACACGGCTGCATTGCGGGAGCCTACCTGCCAGGCGTTTCACTGCTGGGCTCTGCTTGGCTCTGCTCCTCTTGCACCCAGACCTCGGCCACTCAGCACTGAGGGGCCTCGTCCTGGAAGGCAACCAGCTGAGCGGCGCGGCGCTGCAGCGGGCGGCAGAGGCCGGCCTGTTGGCCAACCTCACCGACCTCTACCTCGAGAGCAACCTCGTGGACGACCTCGGCTTCCTGGCCGCGGCCAAGAGAGTCGTCAGGCTCTTCATCGCCAAGAACAAGCTGGTGGTGAGTCGACGCAAACTGCACCAGTCTATGTTTAATTTGCTCACAAGTTTTTGATGGCAAAGTTTACAAATTTGAATGTATATTGATCAATGTTCAGGACGCGGCCGGGCTGCAGCCGCTTACCCTGAGCGGGGAGCTCCGGGAGCTCACGCTGCTGGGCAACGCGGTGTGCCTGCGGCCGCGGCACTACGCGCTGGTCAGGGAGCTGCTGCCCCACCTGCAGCTGCTGGACGGCCACCACCTGGACCCCGAGCACTACCTGCCAGCCGCCTGGCAGCCCGCCTACCCCGGCCAGTCGCTGCTGCACCTGCTGGCTGACCACATCACTCCGGATCAGACGGTGACCTGACCCGACCCTGACCCCCGCCCCGCTCTCATCCGTCTCTTCATGGGAATTTATTTTTATTTTGTTTCTTTTTTTACTCCAGACTGTTAGATTGTTTATGCATGTTTGCGCTGTTGTGAATGAATATATAAGTACTTAATTACTTGTCATTGTAAATTTGCAGAAAATCTTTTTTACCTGAAGATCAAAGAATGGTCAAAGTGGCATCAAAGTGTCGTCAAAGATGGAAAAAGAAAAATTTATTTTAAGAACCAAGTTGAGGAACTATGGTGATGAGACCTCAAAATAGGTTACTGAAATGACAATTATTTCATTTAATATTTTTTAATTTTTATAAATTGACTATTTTATCCTCTTGAAACATGTAAATAAATGGAATTTGGATTAAAAATTTGAATAAATAAGAGCTTTTTCTTTCTAATTTTTTAAAAACAACAGAAATGTATTTCAGGCATTTAATTTTCCTTGATACAGTCTTTTAAAACATGAAATGATATTTTAAAACAATAACCAACTGATAACTTGCTTTCAAACTGAACAGATCTCCAGTACATAGCTAGTCATTTTCTGTACCAAAAAAGTGGCAGACATTGGAAAACAAACAAATCTGCTACAGTACCCATTCATGACTACATTCCACTTGTGAAGTGAAGAAAAAAATAAATAAACCTCCAAAGTACATATCCAATAATAGTCTTACAAAATGTAAATGCGGGAAATGTCGCCAGAAGCGATCCTTTATTCTTATTAAAATATTTTCCAAAACTAATCACGTTAACAAGTATGTCATGGGATGTAAAAGATAATCATCACTAGTATGTAGATACAATTAAGATATCGAAGAAGACACATAAGACAAGGTTCTTTCTACAGTTGTGTGAGAAATATATGTGCCAAAGGCAAAGAAAGCAACACCGTGGAAAGATAAAAGCTTCCATATATTGATGGCATCATGCTTTTATCTTAGATAATGCGCTCTCTTATTTGACAGAGGGAAGATGTTTCAAAATAAGAACAGAAATGGCTATGTTGCTATATCAAGCTATGTTCCCCACGGTAAGTGGGAAGAAAGAGGGAGCATCTCCAAAATCACACATGCTGATCACATCTCGATAATACTTGATTGCAAATGAAACATTGCAAATAAATGATTTTGAAGTCACATGGAAACATATTTACTTCACATAACTCCATAAAACAGCAATCACAGTTGGCAATACTTTCAAAACAAAGTTTTCATACTGGCTGATTATTATTTGATGAACAAAAATAGAAATTTGGGAATGCTGAGGAGTTGAATCTGTACATACAAGTATACAACCAGAAATGCTGATTGATATTCATTCTCTTGCCATTTGTGGAAGAAATTCTTTATCACTTGGTTCTAGCCCAAATGTCTATAACACATTAAGCTTCGTAGTTGAAAGGAATATAAACTATAACATCTCTGGCCTAAAATCTCAATTGCTTTTAAACATTTGATGCTTTCTGTGAAATTATTAAAAAAAAACAAATAATTAATTGAAGGGCATATTATCCTCTGTAACCATAGCATTGAAAAATTGCTACCAACCACAAGATTTCCTGCGCAATGATTTGAAAGCAACACAGTACAGTTCATGCAAAGTCACTTAAATGTAGAGTAGATGCAATGGAAACTTTAACCAGACAGGAAAGCAAAATTCTTTTCAACAGACATCAAAGGAGAAATAAATCTATTAAAAAACGGAAAACATTGAAACATTCAGTCTTACACTTCAGAAAAGAAATGGCCCAATACAATTTCATTCCTACCCAAAAATATCTATCCCAACCCCATCTTCAAATCAAAGAACAGTCACACAAAAAAAATTTAAAATTTAAAACATTAATCCTTCAATTATGCGACATTTACAGGTCTGGCAGTGATACATACATATTCAAGCTACTTTTGCACATGTATACATATATATCAGAACGAGAGAATATTACCATAATCATAAGAGGAAGGATATCAAACCCGCTGTAAAAACTTAAGTTGGCAAAAGAATTCCATTACATGGACATTACAATTGCAGACAAAATTTGCCATTATTTGTTATCAATAATGGACCTATTGGCATGTAATGAGGCCTCATACTTACACCACAGCCTACATGCCAGTATAAACATTAACTATAATTACTAGTTTTGAAAAGCTAGAAAGTCAAGTCCTTAAGAAACAAGCAGAACATCATGGACAACAAAATACATGAAGGATGTATGTAAAACAACACTGAGAAGAGAGTACAGTTCATTTACTCTCAAAGGTCATCAAAAAGAAACAAATCCTTTCCTGGTCATGTCATATTGTATCAAAGAATTGGAGTTAAATCTCATATCTGTAAGCTAGATTTGATCCTAGTAAATATGAGAACGAATGTCAGCATGTCATACAGGTGAACAATGGGTACGTTAAGCTTGATCCAACCTCGCTCTTTCTCACTGAGTCCTCATCTGGCTGCACCGCTGTCTCTCACTACCCTTAGCCATCCTCTCACAACCTAAACATTGCTCATCACTGGCACATCATACTCAAGAAATATTTAATTTTAAGTTGTTACAAGACATCTTATAGTAAACTTGATCAAACACAAACAAACCTGTAAATAACACGACAGTACAAGGGACACTCTCCCACAATGCCAACAATAGCACCACAAATTTCTTTCATTTCACATATTATGGAAGAGCTATGCACATATAAGCAGGCAATAATTAAAACCCTCAAAGCTTGCATCATGTCTTTGAAAATACGATTGGAGGAAGGATGTACACTACTCACTTCATTAAAATTTTAAATTACAAGCATTGTACTTCAAAGTTCCATTTAAGCACACTAAATTTTCAGAAGAAATGCTGACATGTGATAGTGACAGTCTTTACCGGACATAAACCAAAGATACTCCTATGTGAATAAAATAGGAATGGGAGGACGCAAATACAATTTTGAAGCATATTTTGATACTTTGCCATCATCAAACATAACCATTTGTTGAGAAAAATTCTTAAATGGAACTTTGTAATGTCACGGTACAAAATGATGGGTTCTTCAGTTTGCAAACTGCATTCTGGAGAGTTACTTAATTTTGGTAAAGCATTTATCCAGTACAAAACTAGATAAAACAGTAAGGTTTGCATTGCTAATCCACAAAGTACAGAACACTTAAAATGGAGGTAGATACCGATGCCAAGAATTGCATCAGCTATATGCTTGGATTGATGAATAATACAAGTAAAGTATTTAACATTCGACTTGATATTGTTTGAGATTGTTTTTTCTACAATCTTTCTCCAAAATTACTGATTGCAGAAAAGTACTCTAAAATTTGAACTCACAATAGTTTCAGCAGCCAAATGTAAAACTGATGGAATTTTTGAAATGAAAAGATAATGGAGACAACAATGACTAGAAGCCCCAGCATACAAATAAGTAATAAAAGGTAAATGTAAAAATCATTTGACACTTTTGGCCCCTCTGGGGAGATTTAATATTTTTACTCTATATGAGTGATTTCAAAATTGTATTCCTCTTACCCCATTTACCTTCCCATCACCCCTCCCTCCAACAAATAAGAACATTTTATCCTCAATAAACTTATTCTTTTGTAAGAATCGAAGACAACCAACGTACCACTAACAGAACACTGGAACAGTAAAATAACTCAAATTCATGGCACAGCCACTGACCAACAACCAGCACAACACAAAAAAAGCAATCAGTAATACCATTGAGTAAGTCTATATTATATCACAAAATTAAGATAAAAAGAAACGATTCAACCACTTCAAGACAGTCATTTCTGCAGAACAAGATCAGAAGTGACATCGCTTCAGTGAAAAATCTGGACAGGGATCAACCTGTTCATCTGTATTATCAGTATGACTAGTTTCTAAACCAGCTGAGTTTGGGACTTCCCCAACAAATGAGGGATCTAATTTTGGTAGCAACTGTACTACTGTCTGAAGGTCTGGGGTGATATCTTGAGGTAAAATGATCCATTCTACAAATGGTTGCTGCAGTCCCTCAGGTTTTTCAGAGCTTGGTATGTCATCCTCAGTTCCCACATGCTTACACAGAGCAGATGGAACAGTTTTATTGTCCTTGCTACATTCTTGGATACTTCTACCCATATCTTTTATTGAAGAGGCTGAATTAATATTCCTGACATTCTGAGTACTTGATGACATCCCTACACAGTTGTTTGAGGAGCTGTTCCCAACTGAAGGAGGTATGGTGCAAATGTCACTGCCCAGAGTTGTGAAGTCTTGCATTGTAACTGCAACTACATCAGGGGCAGGGACACCACTAGAAGATTTTGGCTGAACATGACATGCAGCGTAACCCGGGAGTATGAACTGAGGTACTAACTGCCCAGCTTTGGCTGATGCTACGAGGTAATGGTTCCACTGCTGTTGCTCAACAGCAACAACACGCCTTCGTGTCCACTCGGGGTCCTCTGGAACTTGTGTAGTCTGCGGGCTTTGCAAAGATTGTGATACCCATACGCCATCGCATAACTGAGGACGAACTTCAGTGCTGGGCTCAGTTTGAGCATGGCTCTGAGCACTGACCAAGAGCACAGGATATGCATCCTCTGCAGCGTAAGTACGTGGGTCATTGAATGGTATATCTGTAGTAGTAATTGTGGAACTTGCAGGTCCACCGCAACAGCACGATATTCGGCATAGGTCCGGACTGCCAGGTATGTGCTGCGTGCGCAGGCGAGACGGCGGTTGATTTTGCAGCTGAGGCTTAATCCATGCGACTGATGAATCTCCATAGCATGAATCGTCTGTAGAAATACTTTCAGCCTCTGTGCGCTCACTAGAGGTAGAAGAGTCAGTCTGTACTGAGTCAGAACCTCCACTTGCTGTCTCGCCTGGATCACACCGTTATTGCATGTGATCCCCCATTTGAAGTGGACGTCATCTAAGGTGAATACCTCGTGGTCCTACCACAAGTATGCAGCCATTGAAATCCCAATAGGCTGTCATGTGGAAGGCCATATTTGTTAGCACCACCACATATTCTGAGAGTGCAAAGAGGGTATACACTGGAAAAGAAAAGAAAGAATGCAATGATAAAGGCTTTAACTTCTTACTGTACTGCACCTAGCTATAGAACTGATAGACTCAAGCATCCTTACCTCCTGGCTCGCAATAGCTGTTATGTCTCATAAACCAGTACACTGCCATCAAAGAAAAAGATAAGTTAATTATCAGGAGTCTCCATTTGGTTTTCAGTGATTTTTTGTCAAGTTCATCAGGTGGCATTGATCGAGTTCGAGAAACCAGAACACATGTAAGAACCATGTAGAGTTCAGACGAGATGAGGAATATGATGAACAATTTCTCATGGGCAGCTGAATAGAAAATTTTCCACATTAGAAAGTCAGGCTCAATGAAAAATGCATCAAATTTGAAACACTAAATTTTTTTTCACAGAATTTGTACTTACGATAATTGTCACTTGATGAGACAAAGGTGAGTCCAACAAGGGCTAAATTCTCAATAACAGTCAGCCAGCAGGCAATGGCAGCCAAAAAGTGTGCCCACTTATACAGTACAGCTCTGTAGTAGCTGTAGTACTTTGATGCTACCAACAATCGTGGAAGAGCATGGGAGCCAATAGCAGTTCTCCAAACATCTCGCTGAGGACTGAAGTTACCAATTGCAGCAGAAATTGAAGGCAAGTAGTTGTCAACCTACAACAAGGAGTTTAAAACTCAATACATTCCCAGTTTATGTGTCAAGAGCATAACATGTACAATCTGTGCTGGCATACCTTGCAATGAGTAAAAGTGGCTTTTTCAAAATTGAAAAGAACTGACCATATGACACAAAAGATAAAAGAAAAAAATGGCAAGCTGACTGTAATCCAAGCCAGCTTGCCAAATGGTATTCGAAGCCAGGATGTCTGACGCTTCTCCTGGGCTAGAGGCAGGTATCCCAGCGCATTCATCATTCAGCCTGTAAAGATAGAATGTGTAAAGAAACTAAGCACCACTGGGTGATAGTCATCATGAGAAAGGCAAGGTAAGAAGGCCACTACAGCAATAGCCAAGAACACAAAACCGATAGGAGCACATAAAACTAGATGCCATGAAAATAATAATCCTGTATTTCTAGCATCGACATATCCAGCCAAAGATTAATATTGATGCTAAACGCACTGCATGATGTCATTGATATTTTGCAACTACATAGCCTTTGGAGTGCTTATTACTCGTATTGGGGAACGCTATAGCGGAAAATACCAATAGTCACTAATTTGTTGTCTTTACCAAATGAAATGTGGTGGAAATAGGCACATTGGCCGTACTCCTTACCTCACTAGTTGAGTTCCAAAGACTGGAGAATGAAGTCTGACAAGCAGCAAGTGAAGCCTTTTCCCTACCAAATCATTATTCCATTATGTCCGAGTTGAGATCAAGGGATAAAGTAAACAAACGTAATCGCCCTGAGCAAATCTATGATCGTGGCAAATGTTTGTTGTTTCATTCTTTCACTCATTATTTAAAAAAATCAACAACAGGAAAAAACTACAAATTATCTGTCGATGAACAAAATTACATAGTAAATGACGATGGATGGACCAATCTTAATAACAAATAAATAAATATCCTCAGATGACTTTAGCTTTACATAAAATGTCAAATTTAATCTTTCTCTATCACTTCTCTTTCTTTGGCTTTTCTGCTACGACAGGCTGACAGCAATAAAGGGCCTTCTAGAAAATTACCTAAAGCATCCAATCATGAAATTTAATGAAAAGTAATTCTACTGAAAACTCATAGTAAAGCAAAGTTGCATTTAAAATTGAGTTTCAGAAAAGATTTATGTTGCGTAATTTTTCTGTTGCGTGTGATCGTGATGTGATCGTATGTGTGCATTCACTTACATGATATGTTATGTTGGCAGTACGAAAGAAAACAAAAGAGAAAAGTTCCTTATATCCGGCTCCGGTCGTCCACGCATCTCAGTCGTTCTTCCATTTCGGTACTGGCCGAGGCGTCGGACGCACACGGTGAGTTCGCATGGGTTAAATTTCTTAAATGTTCGAATTTCTTTAACTGTTCAAAAGTAGTTTCTAGAGAATTTGGCGTTGTAGGAGTTCCGTTTTTTTTTTTTTCATGTTTCATGTTTCTATATGCTGGTTCTCAAAAGTTCTATCTGCCTGGCAATGTGTACACAACGTGGTCTACTTGACTTCTCTGTTCCACTCTAATATTTTCGTTTCCCACTCTTCTAACTTCGAGCTTTTGGTGTTAATTTTGAATCTCCTTTTGCACATTTCAATTTTATTTGGTGATTTTCATTTTAATGGAATTAAAGTTGTGGTACCTAACCTCTTCACATTGCCGGCGCCATTGTACCCAACACGTTATTCTCTTCAGTGTTTTCTGTGTGGCTTTCCGTTTAGTACCAGCACTAAAATAATTTTGGTATGCGTTGCAGGCCACGATGGTGAACAACAGAATACCCTCGGTTTTCAGCAAGACCTACGTCACTCCTAGGAGACCGTACGAGAAGGCACGTCTCGACCAGGAGTTGAAGATCATCGGTGAATATGGTCTTCGCAACAAGCGTGAAGTTTGGAGGGTTAAGTACACTCTGGCAAAGATCCGTAAGGCTGCTCGAGAACTTCTGACCCTTGAAGAGAAGGACCAGCGTCGTCTTTTTGAAGGTACGTTGAATTGCTGTTTGAGCAAGGACGTCGGATTTCGCTTCCTGTACACCAAGTGCCACACTGTAGCCTATTTTGTGGCTGGTCTTGTGCCTCCTGCTTTATGGGCTAGGACAGTGTTGGCAGTACAAATGGAAGCAGATGAATTGGACCCCTTCTGAATCGCTGCCATGGGACCTCTTTCTTAATGTCTGATTATGGCATGCTAAAGTTGTGGGTCCTACACTATACTCTCATGCGTATCTCCTCATATGATGAGTACCAATTTTTTTCTGACACCTCATCTGAATAATAATGTTGGATGTAATGGTATACTGAAAGGGAGATGCAGTTTTTGCCTTTGGTCACCATGTGCTTAGTGTTAAAATCTTCAATATCTTTCATTCCATCCTGATAGTGATGAATAAAATTGACTTGACACCTCTTGTCTGAGTATTTTGATGTATCTTTTTAAAACTGATATCAGGAAGCCACAGTCCTTAAGTTCCATTTGTTAATATGCAAGGTGCTTATCCTAATATTTATTTGTCCAGGTAATGCCCTGTTGCGTCGTCTTGTCCGAATTGGAGTCCTGGATGAATCCCGCATGAAGCTCGATTATGTCCTTGGTCTGAAGATTGAAGATTTCTTGGAAAGGCGACTGCAAACACAAGTTTTCAAGCTTGGCCTTGCCAAGTCAATCCACCATGCCCGTGTTCTGATTCGTCAGAGGCACATCAGGTAATTTGTCGTATGTCGTTGTACCAAATTCTCTACTAATGTGTACCAGCTGCTCACGATGTGCTGTTCTCAGGGCGGTTACAAGGTGAAATATCTGAAAGGCCACTTGAGTTGAGCTTGCTCTCTCTATGCCTTGAACTGTTAGTGCCTGGATGAGCCACTGGGAACTCCCTGCTTTATCTTTCAGGCCACTTGGTGTGAGCTTGCTCTACCAATGCCTGTGTGCTTGCCAAAGTGTATAGGAAGGTAGGCACTTGAGTCAGGGCTATCGGGACTGCTGAAGCGTGACTCTCATGCTTTTGATCAGCACAAGCTGAAATTACCTGAATTAATTGCTCTAATTCTGATTTGAGCTGCTTGAATCGGATTTTTGGAGCTTTCAATTCACTATCAAATGTTCTTCAGTTTCAAACCGAATCTGCCTCATTTATTGGGCAAGGGATGCTCATTTGTGAGTTGTCCCTAATCTATGAGGCTACATGAAGTCTTTGTGTTAATCCCAGAAAGGTTTCCCGTGCCTGTTCTGATTCATAACAAAGAAACAGTGTCTGACTTTTAATGCTCAAATTTTCTTGCATCATTGAATAACCTCAAGACCTGGGCAAGAGATATCAGGGCTTATATTTGATTGTCTCTAATCCTTGAGGTGATATAAAATTCTATGTTTAATCCCAGCTTGGATTTCATTTCAAGACTGATTCATGGCATAGATACAAGCATTTTCTGTCATAGTTGATAGGCGATGGTTTCAAAGGCTTGAAAGATTTGATTTTTGTATTTTTGCTTTGCAGGGTGCGCAAGCAGGTGGTTAACATCCCCAGCTTTGTAGTGCGTCTGGACTCCCAGAAGCACATCGACTTCTCTCTGAAGTCGCCCTTCGGCGGCGGCCGGCCCGGCCGCGTCAAGAGGAAGAACCTCCGCAAGGCGGCTAGCGGTGGTGGTGGCGGTGGCGATGAGGAGGAAGACTAAGCTGTGTATAGGGCAATGATCTTGCCCATCGATGCATTAAATCTTCTCTTTAAACATGACTTATTCTTTACCCTGATGACCCTGGGTCTTCTTAAGAATGTACAAAATTTTAGTTCAATCTGTTCAGCTACGTAGTTTGAAACAGTACACACCATTAGCACCAAGATTTTTACTCATCAGGTACACATTTTTGGTAGAAAGTGACATCAGTTTTATCGTTTTTGTAAATCTCATGACTACTCAGGATGAGTAGCGTATCTGCAGCCTCGCTCATTCTGACCTTGAACCTAATGTCAGTCTTATCAGAGTATATCAATCTCCTGGCTCTAGATTTCGGGTCACCTGCGAAGTATAAAGTATGGGATGTGCATTTACTTTCCTAGTTAGGCCGCTCGTTTCTACAATTCGTAGCGTATTGCATTCTCTTTGGGCCAGAGGTCAACCCGGCTCATTGGTCCTCGGACGTAATGTGAATTTTTCTCGGCTCACTTAATCATTTTCTGCCTTTTTTTTTTTTTTTTTTTTTT
>CABIKL010002817.1:0-11928 GCA_902196195.1 Aptinothrips rufus
TTTGCCATCACTCCTCTATTATTACTGCAAATCATTATAAACTTGAAATTAACAGCCATGTCTTTCGTATTAAATGAAAGTTTAAGTCGATCGACCTAGCGCACCTAGCGGCCACTAGCGGCACGATTATCGGCTTTTAACGCTCATAGTGAGCCCTAAAGGTCTCAACAAACCAAACCAAACTGACATGATCAGTTGGCTAGAATTGCCATTCAAACCATAGTTTGGCTCCTTCACAACTATAAATAAAATACGTTACCATGCGAAGGAGAAACACAGCTTCCGGCCGCTAGCGAATGCTTGGCATGCATCGCATCCAAAACATTGGGATATTGCAAAGGATAGGACCCACATAGCCTTGATTTCATTAAGTAGCTCTTTATTCATCTCTTAATTCATAATTAAAGCTGAACATTAATAGTAGCAATGATATAATAATTTGCTTCCTCGATAATCTGATTAGTGTATTTACAAGCTTGAGAAGATCAGACATATTTAACGACATGTCATCAGGCAGTAACCATTGAGCTCAATCTATATCCATTGAATCCTGTGAAACAAAAGAAAACCAAATTAAAATTAAAACCCAAATATTTATAAAACCGATGAACCTACTGCTATTTTTGAAAATAGTTTGTTCAAGCAAGATCTCAGAATGAAGAACAGCTCACTAAAAGAGGTTACATGTGGAATGACACTTAAGGGAATCTGAAGTTGGACTAGACTTTAAAAGGTAGAAATTATTTAAGAAATTAGGCCTAAATAAATTGACATTACCTCATATAAACCACGAGCGTTGTCACTTTCTCCCACAGTCTCCTCCTCCTCATCATCAAATGGGCGGCGTCTAGTTGTTGATGCACTTGGTGGTTTAGGTAGCTTAATTTTAACTCGAACACTGCCTCCATCAGGATTTTCTGACACTGTCACACCAGCCATTACTGCAAGATCAGAATCAATTGGTCAGATTAGGTTAAAATTAAGAATGATAAGTTTCATCCTTGAAGCTATGTCAATTTATTTATTTCAAACATCATCGCATGCACCTGACAAGAAGTTCAATCCCAATATAACATTTTGTTCACTTCATATAGACAGAAAATTCGGTCATTATAATGCATTTCAGCACTATGATGCTTGAACATTTCTTGAATGTCAAGTAAACGATCACCATTATTATTACCTGAGGATTCATCTTCAGCACCTTCGTCCTTCAAAAGCAATTCAGATTCAATCTGAATTCGAGCTTGGCGGAATACTTGAAAGAGAGTAACAGAATCTTTGTGTAAAATAGAATCTTCTTCATTGTATGTTTGAGCATTGTTGCACATCAGATGGAAGTCTTTTTCCAAATCATCCAAGGAGGCATACTAAGTAGAAAAAAGGAACAAAATTGTTAGAAAAAGCATGTTCAAACCTGTGAGTAATATTTTCTTTATTTCTATCAATATTTAGAGATCTACAGCATGAAAAGGATAACCTAGAGTTTTCACAATACCTTATTGTCATTGATACGCTGACTCAACTTCTTGATATCCATGGGCTTCTTGATAAGTTCATAATAATCGGGAAGAGCTTTCTTTGCAGGAAGCTTAACAAAAGGCTCTGCAATGATCCTATCATTCCTGGAATAAAAAGAGCTGTCAGCAAAATATTTTCATAGTCGCAAAAGTTTTCAATGCAAGAAAGAGATTTTAAAACAGGGCTTACTCCGTGTATTTCATGACCATTTCAATCACACAGCGCATAGCATGTTTGACATTATTGGGTACATCTAATTTGGGTCTCTTGCGAGAAGAATGTGAGGAGCTTTCTTCATCCCTGTGCTTCTTTTTTCTAGACTTCTTTTTGGACCGCCGATGACCTCCATCATTTTCATCTTCTTCCTCATCTTCTTCATCGCCTTCATTAATAGCCTACAAAAGTAAAACACATGTTATATTATACATAATGGAAGTGAGGTCTTTTGGCTATTTACTATACCTGGCTAAGTGGATTTTACCTTCAACCACTCCCGTTCTGTGAGGCTGTCAGTGTAATCAACCTCTTTCCTTTGTCTTGAACCCCTTCCCAGCTCCTGAGTATCCTCATCTTCCTCTTCACATAGATTCTCAATCTGATGAAAGAATACAAAGAAAATGTGAGATGTCTAATTAAATCCTACAAATAAAATGACATTTATCAGATTTTATAAAACACACCTCTTCATCATCTCGGATAAGAAAATCAGGCAGTTCATCTTCTTGGATGAGTCTAGAGGAAGTTTCAATCTCTCTTCTATCAGCATCCATCTTTTGGAAGAGGTCGAATTCTTTTTCACTACGAGCTATCATTTGATTAACAACTTCATCATCAGGGACTTCATCCTCCTCCTGTTAACGTAGCATAGTGAAACAAGATTAGTATATTTTAAGGCATTCTGATAAAAGTAAAATTTTAGAAACAAACCTCATCTTCTCTATCATCTTGATGAAGGATGGTGTGCAGGAATTGTCTTCGCTCAGAACCAGTTGATTTCTGGTCAAACATACCCGCCTGTATAACCTTTTCATCCATGTTTAACTTGTAACGAGCAGCAGCCAATATTCTCTCTTCTACAGAATTTACAGTCATCAGGCGTAAAACTCGAACTTCATTCTTCTGCCCAATACGATGCGCTCGATCTTGAGCTTGCAGATCCTTGAAAAAGGAAATTGTTGTCACACAGATGAAGATTGGGAGGTTATGAGCAGAAAAAATTAGCATAATATTTGCATAACAACATAACAAAAACCAACAAAAAATTAGTTTACGTGCATTACACTTGAATTTATAAACTTACTTGGTGAGGATTCCAGTCAGAATCAAATATTATAACTGTGTCTGCTGCTTGTAAATTCAGACCAAGACCACCAGCTCTTGTGCTAAGAAGAAAGAGGAAGAATTCAGAAGATGGGTCATTGAATCGTTTCAGTAGGTCACCTCTGTCCTCTGCTTTTGTTGTGCCATCAAGACGTAAGTAAAGGAAACCGCGCCAGGTCAAATAGTCCTTAGAAACACAAAACAATAAATAAACAGGTTAAAAATAAACTAGCAGAACATTCTTGTATAGGATATGATTCACTGCACTGCTTTGGTAATGTACCTCAAGTATGGTCATAAGCTGCGTCATTTGACAGAAGAGAAGTACCCTGTGGCCTGTTATTTTAAGCTTAGGCAAGATGCGGTCCAGAAGTTCAAACTTGCCAGAAGCCCGGTATAGATCAGGCCTGCAAGAAAAAGAAGTAAAACACACCTCATTAACTTGTGAAAAAAATGAAAAAATAAATGAAATTTATTCAAGAATCATGAGTACAGAACATACCCAGTAACAATGCCACTGTGATGACCATGGTGTTCACAATATGACTTTTCAATGTGCTGGAACATGAAAGGGTGATTGCAGAGCTTACGTAATTGCATAATAGTATTCATGAGGGCTTTAGCACCTCCTTTTCCATGTTTTCCTTTCTCTGAACCATCAGTCAAAAGAACTCCCTGACTTTGCATCACTCTGAAACAAAGAATGAATTTATGAGGGTTAATTAATCGATCTTTACTTATTATACAAAATAAAGGGACGCATAAAAGGTAAAACCACACCTGTACAAGACTCTCTGCAATCCTGACATGTCGCACTTGACAATATATTCAACCTTATCAGGAAGTTGTGACTCTACTTCCTTTTTCAAACGACGCAACAGGAATGGTCGGAGAACTTTATGTAGGCGCCGAATAATGAGAATGGTTTCTTCCTCATTTAATTCCACCTAAATAGAAGAGGACATTAATGCACATAATTAATGACTAAAGAAAAAAAATCGATCTGAGGGGAGGAAAGAATATAACAACATTTAGTGCTTTATTATACCTTCTCTCCAGTTGTAGCAAATGGGGCATTGAACCATTGTTCAAAGGTAGAGCATGACTTAAAAATTGAAGGCAATAAGAAGTTTAGTAGAGCCCACAACTCAGGGAGCTTATTCTGGAGAGGTGTTCCAGTGAGCAGAAGGCGATGAGGCGCAACATAATGAGTGTTCAGAACCTGGGTCAGCTTACAATGATGGTTTTTCATTCGATGACCTTCATCAATGATGAGGAACTTCCAATGAAGCTGACAGACAAACACAAATTTACATGTTATATGAAATAAGAATGACTGGAACTAAATATTAAACTGTTTTTTTTTTCTAAGTGTTGTCTACATTAAAAAAGACAAATAAAATTAAATACCTTGGCAAGAATTGCTTTATCCTTTATGATGTATTCGTATGTGGTGATGAGCACATTAAATTTTGTTGCTCTCATCTGAGTTTGCAAATCTCGTCGCAGAGCAGGGGAGCCTTTGTAGGCAACAACATGAACTGATGGTGCCCATTTCTCAAATTCAAGGACCCAATTGGACATGGTTGACAAAGGCACGATAATGAGATATGGCCCATTTACCTTCTTCATTTCCATCAAGTATGTTATGACGGCTATAGTTTGAATGGTCTTACCCAAACCCATTTCATCAGCAAGGATACCATTAAGCTTGTTATTATACAAAGAGACCAGCCACTCTAGACCACGAATTTGATATTCTTTCAATTGACCATTGACCATAATAGATGCTTGTTGAGTAACCTTCTCATTGATGGTATGAGCAATACTGTAGTAAGTTTGCCCATCAGCAGAAGACTTGTACTCATCATCTTCACTTTTGGCTTTCTGAATGATCTGCTTGGCCTTATCATCTTCTGATATTTCGTCCTTACCATCCCCATCCTGGCGGTCATCATCAGATGATGCAGAATCTTCATCCTCTTCACTATCACTGCCATCTTCATTATCATCCAGTTTATCCCAACCAGGATGCTCTTCCAACCACTGCTGAAGTTCAGAAGCCAAAGGAGCCTCATCACCGGACAGTACGCTACCGGTTGCCTTTTCAAGTACAGGTATTCTCATTTCTATTTGTGAAGAGTCATCCGCGGCATCTCCAGTGTCCTTTTTCTTCTTCTTTTTCTTTTTCTTCCTCATCTGTTTGCGTTGTTCTTTCAGTTCTTTCTGAACTTTTGCCTGCTCAGCCTTGTGCTCTTTCACAAGATTCATAAGGTTGCTGATGTACTCATCTGTCTGATCCAGCAGGAACGCCAATCGCTTATCTTTCTTCTGATCAACCAGCTTACGGTAACCTTCCTCATCCTCATTCATTAACCTCCGCATACGTTCTTTTTCAATTCTCTCTTGCTCTTTCTTCTGTTCACGTTCAGCATTAGTATGGTAGTAAACAACAGCTTTATTGATTCGTTGAATCTTTGCAACATTGTTGCGGTGATATTCCTTAAGATCTTTGGCATGTTGCAAAACTGTATTAAGATATTCCTGTAATGTTAAGGAAATATAATTTGTATTGATGAAAGACATTTTAAGCTGAAAAAACATATTCAAGAAGTCATAAAAATAAGATACAGTTTTCTACATAGAAGCGAAATCCTACCTGATGTTTTTGTCTACGTTTACGTTCTGCCTCCACTTTCTGCTGTTTCTCCAATTTTTCCGTGGCACGAGCTTCTCTAAGGCCTTGCCTTTTGGGCCTTTTATTAGTTTTAATACTTGCGGCAGTCTCAAGCATGGTGTCTTTCCGGGTGCAAGCCACAACCTGAACAGCATTTAAACAATTTAAATCCACTAATGAGGCATTATTAGCAAACTATGGTCGAACACAACTTAAGGTACTGACCTCTGAACGTAAATGGCGCTGGAAGTTCAATAATCTTAGAGCTAGAAGTTCTATCTGCGCTTTGACACGCAAATCTTCATCCATGTTTGTAGGCAGATTGCTTAGTTCTTCCATGCGTAAAGCGATGCGTGCCGCTAATCTGAAGAACATTTAAGAAACAGTCAATATTTAAACTAAGAAACAGCCTGATGGAACTTTTTAAAGAAAGATTTAACCATTCCTACCTATTTTCTCTTTCCTGGAGTATGATAGCTGGGTCAAGACCGGGAGGCTTGGTGATATGTGTCAGGCGAGATCTCTGGGCGGCTGCCTGCTGGGCAGCTTGCTGTTGCTGTTGAGCTGTCTGAAGGCCAGCTTGTCCAGATGTGACATGTTGGCTGTGCATTTGTGGCTGGGTATGCACTCCAGACTGAGACAAAACCTGTTGAGTTAGGATACCACCAGAAGCAATTGGCTGTGAGCTTGAAACTGAGCCCTGACAATAAGAATATGACCAAATATATGATATAATCCATGAAAAATAAGAAATTAAAATGAGAATAGAGCAATTAATAGTTTGATACCACTTCTTTTGACTGTTTATTTCCATTCGAGGCTAAAATATCTATATTATGCTGATTTCTCTACTCAAACAAAGACTGTCCATTAGTCGTGTGATCAACAAGAGGAGGAAGAGAAGTGTGAGGAGTTATTCAAATAATCCTAGTACAAGTATATAATAAATAATTTAAAACTATTTTAAGTTATTTAAAATCAAGCACTCACACAAACTAATTTAAAATCAATAGCACATAAATGGCAATAAATTAAAATTACTAAAAAGAAAATTTTGCAATCTTGGAAACATTTGCTTGGAGATCACGTTGCTAATTTCATCAAAAATTTTGATCACTTGGGGAATGCAATGTTTGAATATATCCAAAAAGTTGATAACTTGATTTACAGATGACACTTGCTGACTCACAGTTCAAAGTGACTAAAAAATTAGGAATGGTATTTCTAAGTGAACTGAAACTCACAGGCATGGGAGGAACAGCTTCACTTAATGGTCCTGACATGGAGCCTGCAGGGGGCATCGGCCCTTTGCCTTGGATAGCCAGTGCAAGAGAACTTGTGAGAGGTTGATTGCGCGCTAAAAGTCGGTATGCCATGAACTGAGTACGTAACTGGTTCAGCTGACTGGCTGTCAACTTGAACTGTGAAAAAATAAAAGACAGTAAGTACATCCATTTACAGACAGGCACATGTGACAGTGTCATCGTTTGGAGGAAAAAAAACAACAAAGCAACTAGCCTGAGGAGCTGTCGAGTCACAAGCTGGAGTAGCTGTAGGGGGTGGGTACGCAGACAAATGGAAATTTCTTAGAGCGACAAGCTGGTGATAGCGTGGATCAGTTTGAAGTCCTTTGTGCTCCAATGCCTCAATTGCATTTTCAATTCCCCTAAGAGTTTCTTCATGATTGGCTTTTGAAACCTGTCAAAGAAATGCATTATCTCATTATAAATGCAGCTTCCAGCAAAGAAATCAGTTGTCATATAATGAAGTACATTTGCATGTCAAAACTTTTGTAAATGATATAAAAAGAAATACAACATGCCTTTTCTGAAGTCCCTGATTGTGGATTATTACATGTGCCATTCGCTGACTCAGATGATGAAGTTGAGACAGCACCATTATTAGGAACATCATGCAAACCATTTTGCAAACCACTGACACCTCCATTGGGAGCGTTAGCACTCATGGTGTCAACCGAGCTGGGTTCACCTGAATCTGACAGCCCACCTTGACTGCCAGTGTCCATCTCCTAAAACAAACAACAGAGTTTTAAAGATGACAACCAAACTTGTTTATAAAACATGGAATAATTTTCTTTTAAGACTTGAGGATTATTGGCCTTGTTCCAAATTAGATAGAATATATCAAGATCAGATCTTGAAGAGCGCTAAAATGACAAATACATGTAGGAATCAGGAGATGGGATACAAGCAAAAATATGGAAAAAGTCTGGGGCATGGTTTAGGGGGAAAAGCTGAGATTGGCACATTACATATCAAATAAATAAAAGAGGAAATGGAAAATAAATTTAAAAATAGAACCAAAGTGAAAATGGAAGCAACAAAAAACAGATTTCTTTAACTTTGGTTCTGTCACATAACCTAACGCAGGTAGCCAGAAGCCTCCACTAACCTTTTTCAAAATCATTGTTTAAGAAAATAAAAACATGACCAAGGAACTCTACTTGTAACAGCAGCCCACTTCAATTACAGGCCAGTAGAAGGCCAAAATAATAAACAATGAAAATATTCAGGTCCGAGAATTGTTTGGGTGTTTGGTGAACGCTCCGACAAAGATGCCGCCGATTATGATGGCGCCCGCGTACGAAAGTGACTGCGTGGTTTCTCATATCGATGCGGAGCGGAAGAATGGGTCGGGTTTTCGTGGTTAGAATTAGCACAGCTCTTAGAGGTTTTTGTGGGTACCGTTCATATTCAACGATGAAACCATCTGTCTACATCACTAGGCCCGATGTTCCTAGTGTAGGCATCAATCTCCTCAGAGACAGGTACGTGACAAGCCTTTTTTCTTTTTCTTTTCGAACTAGTATACTCTATGTCGAACTATGGCTTCTGCTATCTGCATCTGACAAGATGACTTCGTCGTCCGAAAAATGAAAACTTTTTATTCTAAGCTTTTTCCTCCATTTGATTATGATGATGGTCATGAAGCAAAGATTTCTAATTGCCACCAAAAATTTTGCTCTTGAAGCTATAGGAAAAGTTGCAGTCTTTAATTGAAATTTTTTTTATCGTTAGTGCGAACTTTGGAAATCATAAGTCATTACTTTTCAGGTACAATGTGGAAATGCTGTCTCAAACTAGTGCTGCACCATATGAAGAACTCTTGAAAGGAATAGTGGGAAAGGATGCATTATTTTGCAATATTTCAGACAAAGTCGATAAAAATGTTCTGGATGCTGCTGGTATGACAACTTCCTCTTTCTCTTTGCTGTTTTAACATTGTATACAATAATTCTGTATTTGATTTTAGGACCTAATCTAAAGGTAGTTGCTACAATGTCTGTTGGCTTTGACCATATTGATGTCCGAGAGGCTAGAAAGAGAGGCATCAAAATTGGATACACGCCCGATGTCCTCACTTATGCTGTTGCTGAGTTGACTGTTGCAATTTTGCTAGCGACGTCAAGAAGGTTGTTTGAAGCTCATAGAGAAATTTTTAAGTAAGGTTCTCACTAATATTAATCTTTAGTTTATTGCTACAAAGTGGAATCCATGGTCAGTGCTGGAATTTGTACACATCTCTTTTGAAAGCAAAATCTTCTTTCAGTGGTGGCTGGACTTCTTGGTCTCCTTCATGGATGTGCGGACCAAGCATTAAGGGGAAGACAGTAGGTATCGTCGGTTTTGGGAGAATTGGTCAAGAGACCGCTCGGTTATTAAAAGGGTTTGGCGTGAAACAGTTTCTTTACTCTGGTCGGCAAGACCATCCAGAGGCCTCAGATATTGGTGCACTTCGTTTACCAATAGAACAACTGCTTCCACAGTGTGACTTTGTAATTTGCACTCTTGCTCTGAACCCAGAGACAAAATATTTTTTCAACAAAAAGTTGTTTGATCTGATGAAATCCTCGGCCATTTTTGTAAACACAAGCCGAGGAGGTAAGAAATCGGGTTCCTACTTACTTTAGTTAACATGGGAGTTGAATTAAGTTAGGTTTCTGAAACAATTTTGTGTGGCAGATGTTGTTGATCAAGATGCACTCATTGAAGCTTTAGAAAATGGAAAAATTCGAGGTGCAGGACTGGATGTTATGACACCTGAGCCAATTCCTCCTGATCATTGCCTTTTGAAGCTACCAAACTGCGGTGAGTCATGAGTGTAAACCAGACATGTCATTCTTTTCTTTTGGTGAAGCTGTTTATAAAGTGCTTATTTTAATATTTAGTGTTGTAGATGTACAAACCAAAGTTACATTTTATCTGATACCTTTTCAGTTGTCATTCCTCATATTGGAAGTGCTGGCATAGAATCTCGGAATGATATGGCAGAGTTAACAGCAAAGAACATCATATGTGCTTTAGAAGGAAAATCTATGCCTGCAGAATTGCTTCAATAACTCAAGGAGAAATGGGAAAGTTTCTAAGTAATTTTGTGCAGAGTACACGCAACATTATTTTTCTTTTTGGGTGGGGGGCAGTGGTTTACTTTTATATAACTTTTCAATAGTAGTATTTGCATGGATATTAGTCAGTAAAGTGCATTTTGTATTAAACCTATAGAGCCAAAACAAAAAAACAGTGTTGTTTCTTGCAAAGATTTCTGTTGAGGAGAGAAAAATCAGAAATTTCTGTCCTTGAGATGGACGATTAAAAAAAGACAAAACCTTTCTGCTGCTTTTCATCCAAGTGTAATGAGCAGAATGATACATCGCGCATAGTTTATTCATTATGACAAAACGGGAAAATAACAAACATAAACTATATATTAAAAAACAAAGATTTTTGAAATCTAAATTATAATAGCAGTATTTACAAAACTGATTGTTAGACCTAAAGGCTATGGGTGAGATCCCCACTTATGAAGAACATACGTATTTCTGTACATGGCACTAATGATAACAAATATTGACCTAGTTAATCTGTGTGACAACTGTGAAGTGGTGTCATTCCTCAATATTTCAAGTCCAATAATTATTCATCTTTCTCAAATGACCTTTAAGTTCATAACATACAGTTAATAACTGAATAACTGAAGGAACTCCAATTTCAATCAAATCAGTTAAGTGATCTCCACGAGTTACCATACCAGAGTGGACTGACCCAGTGATTGAACCTGATATCACTCTGTGAAAAGGACTGTTTGCACTTACATAATCTAAGTTGCAATTCACCTCAAACAATTTCATTCTCCGGTCAAATATCTTGCAGCTTAATCAGGCTGTCAAAATCTGCTCCACATCAAAAACAAAATGAGATCTAGTCGCTTGCTAAATTATTTTAAAATTAAACATCCTCTATCCACCATATAGTGAGAATACATCTCTTCATCCACACAGCACAGTTTGAGGGAAGACCAAACATGCTGGACAAACTAAAAAAGTGCCGACCCAATATTCATTTAATTGATATTCACACCGGTTGACACAAAGAATTGTGCTAATGCTTGACTGTTAGCCCTCCGCTCTCAAAACTATAAACTATGTTTCAAAACGAGAGAAAAAGAAAGAAAGGCAGTCTGCAGGTTGTCTGAAGAGGGCTTTGAAACTAAACTTTCACAACACAAATCTATTGAAAACTTTGAAATCGGATGTAAACCATCACCATCTTCTCTCAATACAGTGAGGACAAAAATCAATTTTGCAATCACAAAACAAGATGGGCATTGGCTCCAAACCCTGATCTTCGACAGGATCATACCACTTCACAGTAAAATCACATGTTCGATAAATAAAATGAAGTCCAATCAACAGTACATGGGCCTTATAGGCAGCCCACTTGATTTTACTGTAACCAGCATTGAACACAATGTTGTAGCAAGCTTGACGCACTAGCTTGAGATGTTGCTATCAATTCACTCTCCGTCCTTTCTTAAATACTCTCGACTCTAAAACAGCAATATTTCTTTTGTTGCAAAGAAGTACCAGCCTCACTGCAATTTGATCCTGTGGACCGCTTAATAGAAAATGAGACAATGGTCGTAATGTTGCTTAAGTACGTCATCACTGTCTCCCAAAAGTAGCACCACAAAGGGGATCAACAGTTACTACACTTATACAGAGGGGTTGCAGTGGCAACTTGCTGCTTACTTGCAGGTAAGGTAAAGGCAAATTTTGCCAGTATCCGGACTGAAGCAAGACTCCATGACAGTTTAAGAGATCTTGAGCACTTCGGTAATGATGAAATGACTATCTTTATTCCGCAATAAAATCAGTGTTGCATTTCGTTGCAAGCAAACTTCAGAATTTTAGGGACATGACAAATTTGCAGAGATTGTCATACATCAATCCTTAAGCATAGGGAATCCGGATGGAAACTTTTCGACAGTAGTTGCCAATCTATCCCACAACCTTAAGCTACTTCATTAACTAATAGAAATAAATACTTGACAATAAAAAAAATTTATCATGTCCCTATGAAATAATTTAAATATAGTGAAACACATTGCAC